>KN486386.1:27472-92102 GCA_000787095.1 Periophthalmodon schlosseri | reverse complement strand
TAGAGACTGGCAGTTCCAGGCCTGAAATCAATCATCCAAATGGTTCTAGTGAAGAATGCACTTCCTGTCTTGCCACGTGACATCACAAGGTGGAACAGAGCATTTTCCATTTGAGAGAAGAGCCTAACTATACAGGGTTTGTGTGTTAAATGTGTGAATGAAACAAAACACAACTCCAGGTCTGTTTACGATGAAGAAACAACTTTATAACATAGAACCAAAATAGCGTAATATGGGCCCTTTAACACTACGTGGTCAGTTCTGAGGCAAGAATTATTTGCGTTGTACCAATCACGGTGAACTGTGAAGAAGCAGATTACTTTTTTACATCTTAAATATTAACTGTTTTTGATATATTGTCCATCTTTAATATAGACATTTAAACTGTACCATTGCCATTATCACATAGAAAAGCAAAGCAGACAATAGGACTGTGAGGTAAAATGAGACTCACTTTGTTGTTGTTGGAGCCGTGTTTCTGAGTGGGAGGGGCCGGGTCTCTGCTGGGGCGGTGGGACCCATCGCTGCTGTCGCTCTCACTGTCCAGGCTCAGGCTAAGGCAGGGACAAAGGGCAAGAGGTCAAAGGTCGAGCAGAAAGGACTGACAGCAGCGACGCAAGCCTCAAACTCAGGAAAAATACAGAAGCTTTTATTTTGTCCCTTCACTGCCAACGTCTTACAAGGAGTGTCAAGATTAAATCAATAACTGTGGTTTTTCAGGTCAAAATATAATCGTAAAATATAAAGTAATTTGATTTCTTCACTACTAAACTTACATGTAAAGTGCTTTTTTATCTGCCTCTGTCTATCTTTATGCCACGTTAACTTTACATTATCATTCAGAGGATTTGATTTCATAAAGCTGGCCACATACTAGAGCAACGTTGATTTATTTGTTCCAGTTGTTATGACATGTGATAAGACATGACTAACACTGAAATTGCTAATGAAACTTCAATGGTTCAACACCTAAGAATTCAATTACAAGGGAATTTCCCATTTCAGAACTGCATGTTACTGTTACTGTCACGCTACTTAATCCTGAAAAAAAAAACGTTTTATATTCAGAAAAGAAGTAAACAAACTGCCTCTTTATGGCTAGCTGTGCTTTGACACTGGATACTAAAAGCTAAGTAAATGCTAACAGTTTACAGTTAACAGTTCAACACAAAAACATTTGTTCAGTCATGTTTAATGCCCACTCACCGAGAGTTTCCTGGGTTGGTTTTGACAGGCGTTTCCTCCTCTGAGGTACTGTCGTCGTCATCTGACTCCTCCGACTGAATCTCCTCCACCATCGATCGCAACGGGCCTGGGGCAAAACGCAGGCAAAAACACAGAGTAAACAGACTTCTCAGGTTAAACAGCCGTGTAATAGACTGTATGCACTAGAACGCAACATATTTACTGGAGCGTACAGTGTTGGGTGGAGGGACTTTACCTTGTCCTGGTTTCTGTCCAGGTTCAAAGTCTGAGTCTGAACTTGAGTCTGAGCTCGAGCTGGAGTTGGAGGCACTCGAAGGAGCCGACTGCTGTGAGAAGAAAAGACAATCGCAAAGTTCAAATTTAAACAAGAAACATACAGTGTTGTCACTATATTAAAATTTCAACCTCAGTTTTGATACTAAGGAAAGGCTTGATACTCGATTCCATTTCAGTACCAGTGTAACAAAAATCACATTTAGACAAAAAAGTTAATTTTCCAACACAAAAGTAGTAGTTTCTTTAATATTACCATGTGGTCCTATCCCATGTGGCATTTTTAGTTTAGTTAAAGGTCCTATATTACGCTTAATTGACTCTTGTGAGCTTTTAACCACGTTAGAATGTGGTTTCCTCCCCAAAAACATACCCAGAGTTGTGTTTTGTTTCATTCATACAGGTTAAATAAAACCTTTTATTATTAGTCCGTCTACATCTCCAAAGCTCAAAATGCTCTGTTCTACCTTGTGACGTCATGAAGCGGTAGTTTTCATGTTAACAGCTCCTTTTACCTTTTGTTCAGTAAAGATAAGCAATTCCAGGGCTGAAATTATCCAAATGATTCTAGTGAAGGTGCATGGAGTTTAAAAACACAGTGGAGCACAAAAACCCCAGTATGTTTTTGATGAAGAAACAACATTATAACACAGATCAGAAAATAGCGTAATGTCTAGTTTCAGGTCACTTAGTATCTGAGTATTGGTATTTTTGAGAAGCCTTGCAACAATATTATAAATGTTTTTGAACAACGGCTGAAATGTAGCTATCGTGCTAACTCCGGTATATTTATATTGGAGCTGCTTGCTGACAAATGTATTAATATGCGCTGTCCTAATTCAAATAAATAAATAACACGTTTTCAATTTATACCAATAGACAACCCAATCTCCCATAATTCCCTGCAGTAAAACACAAACCTCTGACTTCGACGACGCCTCATCTTCTGAGTTGGACTCTTCGGACTCCTGTAGTTTCTTTGCCTCTTTTAATTCCAGTGCATCGTTTTTACCTTTCACCCATCGGCCTTTGTCTTTGGAGGGCTTCTTCTCATACACCTGTCCCGCCGCAGACGACGAGGACACGCGCGGGGACGACCCGGTGAAGCCCGCTCCGCCCCCAGCGCCCTTGGGTCCTTCCGAACTCCCCTTCTTTTGCTTCTTGTTGCTGGGCTTCGGAGAGTCCACAGTAGAAGGTCTTTTTCCCGGAGCTTTTGTCTCTCCTGTCCCTCCCCCTCCCCCTCCTCCTCCTCCTCCTCCTCCTCCTCCGCCGCCCGCACCTGGACCCCCACCCTTAGGAGACATGCCCTCCATCTTGGACTCCTTCAGGGTAAGTTTCGGCTCCTTAAAAGCCGCTTTGGGGAGGACTTTGACTTCATCTTTGACTTTAATGTCTGAGGGTTTTTTTGAAGACGACGATGAAGAGGAGGGGTCCCGGCTGCTCTTGCTGCTGCCGTCCCGGTCTGCGTCTCCTTTGGACGTTGCTTTGCTCTCAGAGTCCTTTCGGGGGCGCTCTCGGTGCTCCTTGGTCACTTTGTGCGGCTTGGGTCCTTTACTGCTCCCACTTCCTTCTTTGCTGGGCTCCTACAATGAAAAACACAAAAGACTGATCAGAAACGTGGCTAAAGATGTAACTTTTCGCGCCGGCTGAAATTAATTAGTTTGACCTTTTCTGAGTTTTTAAAAATCAATAAATGCTTTAACTTCTTTCTTCGCTGGGTTTAAAGACAAGAAAATACATGATCACTCATTAGAATCAATAGAATTCTTCTCGTTGAATGAAATGTATTCGTTTGCCAACTCGACCCATTCAACTTCCTTCAAGTAAAACACATTGTTGGCTTCTAAGCTTTGAAAGGTCAAAGCAACACTAACACACAAATCTGCAAAATCAGTTAAAGCTACACTGTAACTTTTTCTGTGGAGCTCAGTCTTGTCAGATGTTTTAACTTTGCCTGGAATGTTGCACAGTATTGCATTAAACCTTCCATGGAGACAGATGACACCACTCGGACAAGTTACGAGTCAGACGTGTGGAGAGAGAAGTCCACTCACTGTAAGAATACACGTTTTTCTCAAGACATTTTTGAGCAATAAAAACACCGAACACATACGAGAGAGACAAGTCTAATGCAATACTGTGAAACAACTCAGGGAAAGCAATAACACCTCCACGGAGACGAGATCCCGCCAGAAAAGTCACATAGCGCACCTTTAAAACTTCTACAGATTTCCACAACTTTTTGTTTTACTTTTGAAAATTCAGCTGAACACGAGGAGAGAAAAAAGTAGGAACAGTTTGTTGTAATAATCGGCCACAAAGGTCATCACCGTAGCAGCGTTAAGAGTCAAAACTAGTCCTACCGTTGGCAGCAGATCAAGGTATGTTTTTAAGACACTGTTATTTCAAAGGTAGGAGCCAAACTGCTTAGACGTGCGGCAGCTATTATTCGAATGAAAAGTTAAAGTTTAAAAGAAAATGTTCCAAGTATAATTTGGCAACGTACTACACAAAAGGTCTGACATTTAAAAGGGATGGGTTCCTGTTTCCTTTGATGATCAGAAAACACAGTCTAGCCAATATAAACAACGGTTATATTAATAAAAGTTGCGCTATGGAACTTCCACCTTCTCGTCTCCATGGGGATGTTACCGCCGGGCCTGAAATATTACACAGTATGGCATTATTAGTACATCTTCATGGAGACAAGCAGGGGAAGTCACAGGGCCAACCGTAATTCAATAAACGTAATAAAAGATAAGTTTAAGGTCAAACTGTGGAACATTCCAGGCAAAACAATAACATCTCCATGGAGACAAGCAGGTGGTGGACCCTTCACCGGAAGAGTTAAAGCGTAATTAGTGGTGAATTTCAGATTTTCTCATCGTGAATCTTGGCTCACCTTTGACACATGAGAGGTCTTTGTTTTCTTGGGGTCTGAGAAGGCGGAGAGGGGGATTGTGGGTAACATGGGGTAGTCTGGGCTGGGTCTGGACACGGCTTCTGCTCCTTCAGGAACCACCAAGACCTGCAAGCAAAACGCATTTAAAATCATAATGTAAGGGGTTAGATAATATAATAATTTTAAAATATACAGCAGTACAATGTGATTCATAATGATACTAATACTGTTTTATCAAGAAACAAAAAGGCAAAAAAAAAAGTATTAATATTAAAAATAAAGTACTAATATTCTAAATTAAAGTAGGTTAAAACTGCAGATATTTCTTTTTACACTGTGGTCAGAGAAATTACAAAGACAACTTCAAAAGAACAAGATGATGTAATGGAGCGAAACAATGAGAAAATAATGAGGCTCTGCTAAAAACAGTTAATGAAACACAGCGTCTTTGAGTGACTAGAAAAGCTTCATAAATAAAACAAATCAACAGGACACGAGACTTTACAAACCAAAAGCCAACATGGAATATACGCAGCACTGGAATTTTACATTTTCACACAAATATTGATCACAAAAATGTAACGTCAAATTGAACTCGGGCTTCAGCTGATGGCGACTGTGGTAGTTGATTAGTCAAATTATTATTTCTATCGTACGTTGAGTTTTTTTTTAACCGAATAAAGGTTGAAATGTGGTGCTTCTTGTTAGAGGATATTTACTAATCAAGTCTAATAATGTCTCTCTTTGTTGTGAAAGGTCTTTTGTTGATGCTCAAAATATGATCACAATTATTTTAGTAATCAGCAAATCACAATTATTCCAGTTGTTGCAGCCCTATAATGAGCACACTGCTTATCCACAACAGGAACGCAGAGCCTAGAGGAGCTGCAAGGTTTTTTTTCTTAGTTTTGAGGAAAAAAGACCAATCAGAAGCAGAGTTACCTAACATTTCATTGGTTTAGCGCTGGCATGTGGTTTTGTATGAGCAAATGTGCCAATACAAGCGCATTATATATATGGTCTGGACCAAGACTGACACTTTTTCCCGGACCAAAGGAGCAGCTGTTTGGTCCGGGCCACGGCCCACGGGAGCATTCACACCTGGAGTTCGGACCAAACCAAACAGGAAAGTCCGAAAGTCCGGGCCAAAGGTTGCAAACGTGAAAGCCCTCTTAATTATGTATTGTGGAGAGCGCCTCACCCCTCCGGCCTTGATGAGCTTCCTCCTGAACTCTTTGGTGGGGTTATTGAAGGTCAGTTTCTCACAGCGCAGGTGGTTCACAGGCGGGTTTCCCTCTAAGTTTAGGAACAGGTCGTAGTTGAAGCAAACCTTTTTCGGCTCCTCCTAAACAACAACAACAACAACACATCAAAACATGTTACAAAGTTTGACTAAATCGTTTCTATCATTGGTAAATTTGGTCAACATCACTGTTTCCCATTATTAAAGGAGACATTGGTGGTCCTCCATGCTCTAAATACAATCGTCTTTTTTTTTTTCTTAAATTATCAGAAACAAAAAAAAACAGACATTGGTGGTCCTCCATGCTCTAAATACAATCGTCTTTTTTTCTTAAATTATCAGAAACATAAAAATAAAAGTTCTGATAAACAGTTTAAAGATTAAAGGTGCAGTAGGTAACTTTTCTAGTGGGGGGACCACTCTCTCCTTGTCTCCATGGAGATGTTATTGCTTTGCTTGGAATGTTCTAAAGTAAAGACAGTATGTAAATACAGTCTCCATGGAGACAAGCAGGTGGTGTAACCCAGTAGAGTTACAGGTCAGACCTGTGGAAAGGCGATCGTGCTCACAGTAAGAATGCATGTTTTTCTTTCTTTTAGCAGTGAGAACACACACTAATTGAATAAATGGTAGATAGATAATTGGTAATAGTTGCAAGAAATTAAATTCTCTACGGTAAATGGTCACATTCATGTATAGTGCTATAGTGCCACCTTCAAGGCACTCACTCACACATTCATACACCAGTGTACGCAGACACTGGGGACGAGGTGGGTTAAGTGTCTTGCCTAAGGACACAACAACAGCGTTCATCTGTGGGAGCTGGAATCGCACCACCAACCTGTGGGTCAGTGGATCTGACCACTCTACCAATGATGTTTTTCTCTACTCTATCCAAGTATTAAAAATTATATATTCCTTTTGTACATTTTGGTTGGAGAAACGACAAAACTTCAGAAAATACTTCAAAAGAACAAGATGATGAAAGACAGTGAAATATTAGAAAGAAAATGCAAATGAAACCTGAGACAGACAAGAAGCTACTGCTGCAAGACAAAGAAATGACAAAGCTAACAACATGATTAGCCAACAGCCAACAAGGCACAACAAAACAATGGACTTCTGAAACGTAAAAGGCTCTAAAGGTTTTGAATGGCATGTTTAACTTAAAAGAATCACTGTAACTGAAAATGCTCCCTAAAAATGTTCCACTGTATGGCATTTAACTAGGAAGGGGTGAGGGTTTTTTCTTTCTGTAAACGCAAGCAATATTTTTTTTGCAATATCTGTAACTGAATAAATGAATAAATGCAACATGGACAAACTGTATAATATTCTATCCAAAGCAACAGCATATCCATGGAAACATGCGGGAGGCAGATCCAACACCAGAAAAATGACGTAGTGCATCTTTAAAATCGTAGACTGTGCACAATTAACCATTATATTCTTACATTGCCTTTCTATTTGATTAATAAAGAACAACAGCAGAGATTGTTCGTGTATAAGGGGCTTACTACAGTTTAAGACTAGACTGAAAACCCACTTCTCCTCCCTGGTATTTAATATTAGCTAAACAGGACATTTTGTTTTTTACATTTTATTGTCCTTTTCCTGTGTTTTCCTATGTCTTTTGTGTATTTGTTGACTTTTAAGTGAAGCACTTTGGGCAGCTGAAGTTGTTTTTAAATGTGCTACATAAATAAAGTTGAATTGAATTGAAAAGTAGAATTAACAGTCAACCTTTAACCTTATAATGAGACGGCATTTACTTGATCCAATTATCACAGTGACATATTTTGTGAGACTCCAAACGTGCAGCGTGTTTTGGTATTTAAACAACATGATCTAAAACATTAATCCGGGTTAACAGTATGTGACGGCCTTTTAACGGAGAGTAAACGGGGCTCGGTCTGTACGTCTAGTGCGGCTTCATCCAGCGAGCTCCGAGATTCACTTCTGATCGGACCTTTTAAAAAAGCGAGACGGCGGTCGGCATTTAGATCGGAGCGAATCACTGCCAAAGTACCAATGATCTAAGTTTGTGACGTATTTGCAGCGTAGTTAGATTATGTTGCCTAAAACTCTAAGGCTAAAATCACTACTCATAACGTCACAGTAAATTAAAGCCGCAGTATGTAACTTTTTAGCCCAAAACTGAAAAGCATGCGTCTTTACTGTGAGTGGGCTTGCATCTCCACAAACCAGACTTCTCCCGCTTCTTTCTATGGAAATGTTGCTGGCTATAATATTCCGCAGTACGGCACAAACTTATCCATGTCCAGTGTGAAGTTCCAAACTATGGTTTTAACTTTCTCTTTCCATAAAGTTAAAACCATATTTCTAAGTTACATACTGTGCATTTCACTTTTCTTATTGTTTTAAATCTCACCTTGTTCTTAAAGTAGACCTCTATGGGCATGAGGAATCCTGCGTACCCCGACTCCTCCACTTTGTACGGCGGCTCTTTGCATACTGCACAAGAAATAACATTTACATTACAAACCGCACAACAACAAATAACGTAATAATCTATTCAGACATGTACAATATAGTTCTACCAAAACAGTCAACCAGAACATGCGGAGTTATAGAGCTGTGACCCCAGCCCTTATTAACATGCACTGTCCCAAATAAATAAATAAATAAATAAATAAATAAATAAATAAATAAATAAATCAGACTGTAGACTTTACATATCACAGACTAGCATCCTTTTTTCCATCAAAACACAGCCAACATAATTATATTTAAAATTTTACACAAAATCCAGCCTTGTTTTTTCTATTTTTTTTTTTTTTTTTTGCGGTAACTCCATAACTGTTACCTAGCAACCGTAATGTTAACAAGGGTCAAAGCGCATCTAAATTACACAATACTTAGTGATTAGACTAATAAAAAAAAAAGATAACAACTGTAGTTTGTTAAATGAAGGTTTAAACTGCTAGAAAAATGCCTTCCTTGTGTGTAAATTGTTGGATGGAGTTTTCCGTGTTGACGACACAGTTAGAGGTGTTCAGTTTTAGAACTCACTGCTACTTCCTGGATTTTTGAACTGTTCCTCAACTTCTTTCTTTCCACAAACTCACTCACTTCAGGTACTATCCCGCCAAAACCAAGTGGAGTATTAGAAAAACACGAAAACCTGTCATATCCACTTTAAAGAAATGTGTTTTGCCATTTAAAAAAAACAAATGCTGCTTTTTATAGAAGAGCAAGTGAAGTAAAGAGAGAAGCGATTTATGGATTCTTCCCGGTGGCTTTTCATCAGCGCGGCCTTTAGCTTTGAAGCAAATCGCTGTAATGATTAGCCTCAGTTTGACCCAGGAAATTACCCACGTTCCCGACAAGCCCTGAACGCCTCAAGTGAGCTGCCCGTCTCATTCAGGTGTAGTGTTCATGCAAATCTGACGTGACATGTTCAGGTTAAAGTAAAGTCCTTATATCCAAATATTTGAACTCTGATTATACTAAAACAGTTCACACAGTTCACAAATACCAACTGTCTTTTTTTAATGTAGGCTAATAGTCCGCAGACCTTGTAAATCGCCATCAAAGTGACTGGAGCTAGGCCTGTCACAATAAAAAGTGCGATATGTTGATGAAATAAATACAGACGATAAACGATAACGTTGAAACGCGTTTATGCCGCTGACACAATAACCCAAGATCAGATTTAAACCACAAAAACTATTATAAATGTACAATATTGTAAAAAAAATCATGAGCTGCAATAAATAAACAGCAGAATGAAACACTTTAGTACTTAGTTTGCATCCGTAATGAGTCATAGAGGTCATTAATTCAACCTGTAATGGCGTAAATCTTATCAAACAGCCAAAAAATAACCACAAATTTCCCAGTACTGCAAAAAAAAATGTACACACGATAAATACTGACCCCCAAAAAATATTATTCCAGCTTTCATATAGTGAATAAGTAAAAACAGTATTTGTCGTGACAGGTCTAAGTGGAGCTACACTAACACTGAGTCATTGGATACATTTTGGTTGTCTATTTTTATTTTTTGATCAATAAAAATCATAAAAAAGAAAAATTATAACACAACTAAAAGACCAGTGGTTTACAGATGGCGCAATTCACAAACTATAAGTTGGTCGGTTCAAATCCTGCTTCCTTTGCGGTGTTGTTGCAAAGGGCCAGACACTATTTGCCCATAGGCGTTAAAAGGATTATAGAACCAGTTATACCACAAACTTTCACTTGTGAGGGCTTAGGCAAATTGTAACACATTTTAATAATAATCCTGGTTTACTTGATGGGGACAGTGCATGTTTCTATTATTAAGTCATTTTAGATCAATGTTGCTGCTTACACTGAACAAAATGTAAAATAATGATCAATGTGTGTTATAGCAGTGAGTGAGAGTTAACTGCCGACGGCTAATTTTACTTTTAGTTTAATAGTAAATACCCAAAGAAAAAAACACAATACGCCCACTTCAATAGCTTAAATATATTATATTACACAAAATTGACGCTTTAAGCCATGTTATAAAGCTGTTACCTCATCAAAAACATACCTGGAATTGTGTTTTGTTTCATTCACACATGTTTGAATAACTCTCTAACTTTATTATTAGTCTGTCTGCATCTCTAAAGCTCAAAATGCTCCACCTTATGATGTCATGAAGTGGTAGTTTTCAACTTAACAGCTACCTTTTACCTTTAGTTCAGTAGAGACTGGCAATTCCAGGGTTAAAACTATTCAAATGATTCTAGTGAAGGTGTCTGGCCTTTAAAAACACAGTGGAGCACTTCCTGTATTACCACATGGCATCTGTTTTCAGTCTGATAGAAAAACTCAGCCTAAATATGCAGGGTTTGTGTGTTAAACGTGTGAACGAAACAAAACACAACTCCAGGTCTGTTTGTGATGAGGAAACGACATTATAACCTAGATCAGAAAGCGGCGTAATACGGGCCCTTTAATCATGTCACGCTCACCTCTCTTGGGTTTGGGGAAGCTCTCGTGAAGGCGGAACACGACCTTCTCCACAAAGTGCTGGATGTCTCCGGTCTCAGGGCCGCGCACAAAAACCATCCAGTCGTGAGTGAAGCCTTCAGACGTCATCTTCTTCCTCAGCTGGGCTCTGTGTCCCAGCTCCAGCTTCACCTGCACTGTGCACTGGACAAACAAGGACATTTATATTAGCAAACCTTATGAACTATCGAGTTTTGAATGAGCAATTAAGTGTTATTGGAGCATCTTATTTGCTTATTCCCACAGACTGTATATATAAATAGACACAGCTAACACGCTATTCCAAATAGGAAGTGATCATGGGCGCGCTTCCAGGTCCATCAACTCTGGCTCCAATTCACTTTACAACTGCAAAATTGTCACCCCTTTTTCTGTAACTGCTGCTGTGAGCTTTGTCATTTTGGTCTTAAAATGTTTGTATAACCCGCTCTACATGATCCTGGCACATTTATTTCGTTATTGTGTCCGTAAATCAAGATATGAACATTAATAACGGACAATTCAGGTGTCTTCTTTCCCCGAGGTCGTTCCTGCTAGCGTTAGCAACAGATTGATTGACAGCCTCGCCAAGTGCCGCACAAAGGGGCCTTACTATCAACAGCCTTGCTTCAGATTGGCTCTTTGGTTGCTATGATACTTGCGGTCGGAATCCAAATATGGAACTCGGCTCCAGATTCGCCTCTATAACTGCTCTAGCCTCGATGAGCTTCATTTGACTGGAGCCGAACGTAACGGATGACGTCACACTCCCTTAGTCCTTTCACACTTAAGCTTATTCCTATATTTTCTTTATAAAATGCGCCGCTGAAGCAATAACAATCAAACTGCGATTTCATCTCTGCGACGCTCTGCTATTTTGGCCAAATCGCCAAATCGTGTGGCCCTGCTTTTTTGTTTAATGCAGCTCTACGGTCAAAAAACGGACACTTTCCACCACCCACTCCTCCTATTGGTCAGGCCCCATCATGCTCTGAGTGACAGGTGGATATAACCAATCACAGTGAAGCGTAAACTCAGAAAAACCACATGTTATTTACCTCTTAAAGACTGTATAAAAGATACTAAGAAAACATGAACTGTGATCAAATCTACCTAATAAGTAGACATAAAATTATTTCTAAAAAAAAAAAACAAAAACAAAAAATACACAACAACATTAAGTCGGTAAATTAAAACCCAGATTTGAATGAATACCAACGCTAGTATTTAAACTAGATACTCAACTGTATAAAAAAATAAAAGTAAAATTTGTAAGACTCAATGCAATGTCAAATTGGTATCAAGTATCAAGTATTTTCCTAAGTACTGAGACCGAAACGTTAGTATCATGACAACACTACGGTATATCACCCAGAGCAAACCAAGAAGTCACTTATTACATTGGAAAACTACCAAAAAACTCCCTAAAACCTAAAATAGCCAAGACGCAGAGTTCATTTGAATTTCAATAGTTCTTGTGAAATAAACATAGATTCTTAGAGTGAGATTAAGTCCGGAGGCTTTTGTGCCGCTGTCCACTTGAAAAACCACTGACTCCTGTTTCACTACGAGATAATCTGGTTCTTTATGGCAGTGATTAGCTACAGAGCTTTGTGTTAGCATGAACAATAACGCAGGCGGGACAAGCCGAGAGACCAGCCTGTGACAATGGAATAGCGGCTGTGTTTACATGCACAACAAAAATCCGATCATTATCTGATTTCTGGAGTTATCAGGATTCTGGAAAAATAGGATTCTGTTCAGCGCGGACACTGTAAACAACATCCCCAAGAGAGAAATCTGAAATATGAACTGAAACTAAGACAAAAATCCTATGCATTTCAGAGCATGTTTGTAGAAATCTAAAAAGGTACAACAAGAATTTTCGATTAAAAGACAGGATATTTCGTTTTGCAATTTGACTTGATAATTGGACCAAGTCAAATTGCGATATATTGTGTAGGAATGGGACGATAAATAAAAATGCTGAAAAATAACTGCTATTAACAATGATATGACGTCAAGTTGCTGACAGTTTAAAAATGTTACAGATATGAATAATTATAATTTTAATATTATGAAGAGGTTCCATATTTAAACAATTGTTATATTCAATTCAAGTGTATTTATATAGCACATTTAAAACATCTTCAGCTGGCCAAAGTGCTTCACATGAAAAGTCAACAAAAAACAAATACAGATAACACGATACATAAGAAAAGAACAATAAAACACCTGTATATTCTGTCTAGCTAGTATTAAATGCCAGGGAGAAGAGGTTTGTTTTCAGTCTAGTCTTAAACTGTGTTGAGCTCTATAATACTGTACTTTGTTATAAGCGAAAATAACAATGATGTAGAAGAGATCAGAGTATTTTTTCCCCGCACATTCTGGAGATATAAAGGCGATTATCTTTGTTGCAATTTGTCCCGATTGTACAAAACGTCTCACGAACGATTATTGCCGACCTCACGATAAACGATATCACTGTTTATCGTCCCGTCCATAATACGGCGTAGCCCTAACTGACTGTTTTGATTTGGCAACGGGGGTAGGGGGTGGGGGGAAGAGACGTGGCCACTCGTCTGTCTCTCTTGGGCCGGCGAAGAATGCAGGATTTGGGCCAGAGCTGAGTGGCCGTGAGTGCGGAGGGAGCAGAGGGATTAGAACGGACGGGACTGAGATGAGCGGGTGTTTCTTTCACACGGACAGAGACAACCGGCCCGACGGACCCACGGGGGGTTGGTGTCTTGCCCAAGGACGCATCATTATTCATCTGTGAAAAGCTGGAATCGCACCGCCAACCTGTGGGGCAGCGGTTTACCGACAATTTTCAATGCAGGGAGCCAACCTTCGGATCAGAGGACGAGCGCGTCTATAAACTGAGCTACTGTCGCCCCATAAAAGTGAATGATGTGATTTGATGTTCCTACGTGGTTTTGTTCTGCAATACATGAAAATATATTAAAGCAGCACTGTGTAACTTTTCTCGTGGCGTGTATACCATTAAAAGGTATCCATCTCCATGCAGCCAAGCAGGTGACGCAGCAAGACCAAGTTACAGGTCAGATCTGCGGAGAGACAAGTCCGCTCACACGGTATTAATCAGCAATAAAAACGCCCGTCATTGAATAAATGCAACATACATTATTATTAGTTTAATGCCGTGCTGTGGAATATTCCAGGCAAAGAAATACCATCTGAATAGAGACGAGCAGGTTGGACACGTACAGTGGAATTTCAGAGTCTTAGCCGCTCGTCCTCTTCATGAGAAAAAGCAGGAGAGACGTAAAACCCAGAGATTAAGTGCACTGACCCAACGTTTGGTTTCTCGGGGCTCAGATATAATGGAAATACAACTTTTGGCAGACGAACCGCTCCCATGGCGACTACGATGCTCACCGCTCCCATGGCGATCACGATGCCCACCGCTCCCATGGCGCTCCCATGGCGACTACGATGCTCACCGCTCCCATGGCGATCACGATGCCCACTGCTCCCATGGCGATCACGATGCCCACCGCTCCCATGGCGATCACGATGCCCTTTCCTCCCATGGTGACTACAATTCCCTCTGCGCAACAGGACCTGCTCATCTCCTCCGGACACAATCACATTCACGACGCAATCAAAGTCAGCGTTTTCTAAGAGAAGTTAAAGGTGCACTACGTAACTTTTCTGCTGAAAGATCCACCAGCTGCTTGTCTAAATCGTGTCATTTTATTTCCAAGAATGTTCCGCAGTTTGGCGTTCGACCTTTCCATCTTGCCAGATTTTTTTGTTGCTAAAATACCTTGAAAAACATGCATTTTCCAGATATGACTTATAACTTGGCTGGTGGCACTACCTGCTTGTCTCCATGGAGATAGATACATTATTGCCATACTGTGGAACATTCTAGGCCGAGCTATAACATTTCTATGAAAACAAGCAGCTTTCAGACCCTCCACCGAAAAATAGTGCACCTTTAATCATGAATTTGAAGTTTTAGGAAAGACTGAAAAAATTCTACTTTACTTAGCCAGTTTTTGTCAATGTAATATTTAAGGATGGGACAAGCTCTGATGCCACATAATCTCACAAGATAAATCTGCCACAAGATTATCATCCTTCTGGAAAATAGAATGTTAAAATTACAGATCGACCAATATGGGTTTTTTCATGGTCAAAGCCGATGGCTGATTCCTTCTGCCGATATTTTTATCTGATATGTCGGGCTGATTTTGATTATTTTCTCCAAATTCAGTTTAAATTGATAAACTCAACCACGACGGCCTTTTTTCTTTTACCACAAACCTAGAAAAAGAACTGTGTAGTCACGTTTTGGGCCGTTCTCTCTACACATAAAGCTGTATTTAAACACTCAAATGCAAATTCTTTAGGTACCACGGCGGCCAAAACAAAATATCGGCCTGTGATGGAGATTTAAGGCCAACAGTCGATATGCTGCAAAGATCAAAAATTGGCAAATATATATCAATATATCGATCCATCTCTAGTTAAAATATACTTTTTAGTTGACTGAATACATTATAGATTTGCATAAAATTCCATCAAGACCAGACTAAATCTAAAAGGAATTATTTGACAAAATCTTGACTGAAACCAGCATTTTCACGACATTTCAAACTCTCAGGGATTTTGAGATTTGGATTTGGAATGCAATTTTCAAGACAAAAACATTAGGTTCCTAATTTGTCCTATTAATGTGATTTTTGTCAGTAAAAATACTCACTGAAATGAGTATTATGTTTCAATATAGTTTTAGTATCAGTTAGTATCTGGGTTTAGATACTTTTGTCAACTCTAAGTGAAACTAAAAATGTCCAAATGAACAATGACAGGAAAGAGATTGATCCCAGGGGCAACAGCGGGGCATTTAAACAGCTGATGTGCCCCTCTGAAGGTGGAGGGGGGTATTGGAAACAGGGTGTGTGCTCTGTGCTGGGATTAACACACTGCCCCCGCACTGTCACCGTCACACAGGAAGCCACTGCAGTGTTTTAAGTGAAGCAAAGACAAGACGATCACTCTGCTCTGTACAGTTCTGTCTGAGACTGGACACTATTCAAATCGGTGTTGTACAAAATGCTGTCAACTGATTATTAATGTTCACAATTGCTCAGTAAGACACGGTTTTGTTGAAAATCAAGGATCACTATAATAAATGTAATAAATGGTCAATCTTTTATACAACGCTTTTTCACCTTCTAGGCCCTTTACATCAAAGAACCACTCACTCATTCACACACACACACACACACACACACATTCATAACATTCATACACCAGCACACACAGACACTAGGAGCGAGGTAGGGTGAGTGTCTTGCCCAAGGACACAACAACAGCATTCATCTGTGGGAGCTGGCACCGAACCAATGGCGTTTATGTTGAGAGCGGGATACGAATCGCCAACCTTCAGATCAGTAAACAAACACTCTACCAACTGAGCCACTGTCACCAATTATAATGTGAATAGGCCCAATAACAAATTTGAAGCGCGACATATTGATGCAGAAAATAGATGCTAAACAATAACAGGATCATGCCAAAAATATTCAACATTTACAATACTGTAAAAAAAAAATAGTTCTAACTATAATGATTCATATGCATCAAAGGTAATAGAGACTGTGGAGAGACATACTTAGAAAACCGCTTGAGTCATGTTTCAGAAGAGAGAAGTAAAGAGTTGCAAAGCACTTCACACTAACCCAAAGGTCAAGATGTGGGGCTAAAGTTAATTTCCTATTTGCATCAAAATTTACCTAAATAACCTCAACGTCAAATGTTATTATCTTAAACATGGCTGTTCAAATATTCAACTTTTAATAGACATTGAAATTCAGCCAGTTCTAATCGTCTCTTGGCTCCTTTTAAATAGAGAGGTCAACAGCCATTCCTCTGTCAGTAAAAGCATGTGGTTTGGAGCAGAGTTCAGCCTTTGGAGGAAGAAAGTGGACTATTGTGTTTTCAAGACGTAATAAAAAATAAAAAAAAATCGTGATCACAAAATGAGTCAATTGTGATATTTTCGTCATATTGTCCAGCCCTAGTGCTGAAATTAATTAAGGTTGAGGAATGCACAATAGAAATCGCTCACCAATCTGACCTTGAACCAGAGAACGAAGATAAGCCTGACCTAATGAGTCACACGTTTGCCATTGCCTCATTTACCACAAATTAAAATAGACCTACTTTCAAGCCAGTATGTTCAACCACATTACTCAGATTCACATGCAGAGCCTCTGTATTCAGGAAACGGCATCTATAAGTGTTTGGTTCTATCACTTTTTCCCCAAGGCTTGTTTAAAATTTTTGACTGATATTTTGTCTAGGCCTGGGACGATATTGAAATTTTGTGTTACGATTGTCATGGCTAAAATTATTGCGATTAATGATTATATCACGATAATGACTAAAGCTGCTGACAGTTTAAAAATGTTCTGGATATGAATAATTATAATTTTAACGTTATGAATAAGTTCCATATTTAAAACAACTTTTATATATTTGTACTTTATCAGTGAAAATAACTACGATCTAGTGGAGAAGATTATGGCCCGTCGACAGAAATTTGAGGGCCCGGGGCAAAAGGCCTCACATGGGGCCCCCCTCATTGAAACTAATAGGAAGAGGGTCCAATTCTGGCCCCCTAAGACCCTGGGGCCCGGGACAACAGCCCCCCGATTATCTTTGTTAGCAATTATCATGATCATATAAAATATCCCACAAACGATTATTGTCGATCCTTTTTACCTACGATAAACAATATTATTGTTTTATTATTATTCGTCTCATCCCTAATTTTGTTCTGTACCACGGATTTCACAATATCAAATTTTAGTGTTACGATTATTGTTAAAAGAAGCATCATATTTTACAAGTATTCACTATATTTGACCCCATGAGCAAACAACAGTGAAACCCTCGATTCACTTTCATTCACACACATTCAAATTGATGACCCTCTTCTGAATGACTAAGTAAAGCAAAAGGTGCACTATATGCAACTTTTCTGGTCTGCCGCCTGCTTGTCTCCATGGAGATGTTATCACTTGTCTGGAATGTTATACAGTATGGCATTAACCCCGTTTATCTCTGTGAAGACAAGACGCCTCCTGGCCAAGTTATAGGTCAGATCTGTTGAGAAGAAGTCATGTTTTTCAAGGTATTACTTTTGAGAAAGAAAAACACCTGTGGTAATTGAATAAATGCAAGAAAGACAAGTTTAATTACATACTGTGGAACATTCCAAGCAAAGGAATAACATCACCATGGAGAAGTTGGTCTAATCCACCTTTAATGTGACACAGATAACACTTTTTGGTTTCCTTTTTGGAGATACAGAGGTACAGATTGAACTGAAGTCCTTATTATATTGTGACCTGAATAATCAGCATTATTAGTAGAGCGGAATGATTTGGGAAAAATAGCTACTTCCGATTTTTGCGACAAGCACTGCGTTTCCGATTATATTTGTGATTTTTAATACTAGGGTTCTGTTCAACGAAGAATCAACAGAAAGACTGAAATATGAACTGACAAACTAATACAAGAGTCGCATTTCAGAACATGTTTGTGCAGATCTAAACTACAGGGTTAGCCGTTTTCATGAAGAATAAGAATGGAGCTTTTGTTGTTCGCGAAGGAAATTATGGCACTTCAAAAACTGCAGTCTTTGCGATTTGCCAATTACGTTGATTCAAATAGCAATTTCAATTCAACTGCGTTTAATCTTGCGGCCCTAATAATTAATTAATCTTGACATTCAGAGCACCATCTTAAAATATAAAACATGACAGTACCAGAAAAACCAAAGCACCAAATCTGCCCTCTCCTCTTTGGACAGTGTGGTAGAGGGGTTTCCCATGGTCAGATCCAGTTAAAACTTCAAAGGGTCCAACTGTGAATCGAGACAGCTTCCAAGAACAAGTCCAGCCACTCTCCTCCTGTGTGGCCTAACCATCTGAACCTCACCCCAGGCATTCACTCCAACCATGTTACAGAAACGTCTATCCTAGGCCATGGCAGCAGACCCATAATTATGATGTTGAAACCTTAACTATGAGCAATCTACACGAGAATATTGAAAGGAAATTGCACGGTATTACTAACTTGAAGCTACGTTTTAGGCTTGGCTTAACACAGTGCTCCAAATGTTTTCACGCCCTGTGCAATTTGCCTATAATAGCGAGGTCACCATTTCAGATTCAAGTTCAACGTTGTCCAGTACCACACGCAGATTTGAACATTTTATTACATTATATCACACGCACAACTTGATGCTGGTCAGACGATATGGTTCTAGAGCAATATCTGTGTTTTTGCTGTCTTATCAGCGACAGGAGTGGAATATCAGGCCGCTGGCAAAGAAGGCACCACCCCGCCTCTCTGCTCCAACCTGGACAAATGTTTCCCCGGCGCCTTGTAGCTTCTCCCTAGCCTTTAGCCATCGGCCCAATCACACACACTGGCCTAGCTTAGCCACTGCAAACCCAGTCAAAATCACACAATATTGCATTCATTAGCACACAAATCCATATTAAACACATCACAGTGGAATAAACGCCAAGTGCCAGAATCTACGTGCGCATGGTTGTGGCTAAAGCTATGCAGCGGCGTAGAACGGCTTGTGATAGACTGGAGCTAGCGGTAAATACCGATGTATGAGTGGCCAGCCAGCTAGCATAGCTCCAGAGCCAAACAACTACGAGTTCATTAGCAGCAGGAGCATTTTTCTTGTGGCTAGTGGCGGAGTAGAGGATCCACGCCAACGTTACGCACGGCCTTTTCGCTTTTACGCACGGGAAAGTTGCGATGCCAGAAGAGGTGAGAGCGACAGTACCTGATTCTCCATGTTTCTCTGGCCTCTGTGATTGTTGTAGTTATCTAGAGCGGCGTCCTACTCCTCATTGTGTGCCAATCTCTCCAGCCCCAGAAGCGGAAGGCAGACGGCTCCCTCCCCTTTCCGACGCGACCAAAACAGAAAGCTCTCCAGACCAATCACAACGCGCAGGTTTTAGCCGGTTGTGGAATGAGCCAATCGCGAGGCGGGGGAGGCGGGGCGGACTCCTCGCTGCAAATACAATTAAAGCATTTAGTGGTGGTTTTCTCGAGTGACAGCGAGCGTGTCCCAATGGGTTCAGCTCTGTTTCAATTGTAAAATGCACATGACACTAATTGAATGAAAGTGACAACATTATAGATGCGCTGCGCTGTTCATGTGTCAGACATTCTGTGTCACTTTCACACAGCTCTCCTAGTGATTTTTCAGTACTTCTTTGTAATTAGAATCTCTCTTCTTTGCTACAGTGCATCGAATGTGCAATGATTGACCTTTTACTCTATGTATTGGCCTATAATACTGAAAAACTATGGCCAGTGGCTATTACTTACAAATACTAGGTCTAATGCAGGGGGCCCCAAACTCTTTTCACCGAGGGCCATATCTTGAAAAATATTCGACACGGAGGGCCACAGACCAGGGTCAATACACCCAAACTCTTTTCACCGAGGGCCATATCTTGAAAAATATTCGACACGGAGGGCCACAGACCAGTGGTCAATACAGTGGATAATTCAGATGGTGCATTTAACCAAGTTTTGACATCATAAATAAGGCTTGAAACATTAATTTTAGGTCTGTATGACAATGCAGTGTGATGTTATTTAGGTTATAGTGGTAGGATTACTCACATTTTCCGTAAAAAGTACTGATTATGATCAATTGAGCCAGTTCAACTGAAGGCCTGAGGGCCAATAAAAATTGGTCTGAGGGCCGCATTTGGCCCCTGGGCCATAGTTTGGACACCCCTGGTCTAATGCTTTTAAAATATCTCTACTACAAAGTATAAAGTAGTGTCACGATAAGAGTAAGAAGTATTTGGGGAAACTAGTACTCAAGTAGGAGTATTCGGAACTGGTAACTGTGTGGACATAGCATCTGATTTATAATTTTAAGTTAATGTAATTTGAAGGAGATGTCTGTGTACTTGTAGACTTGTACTGTTACACTGTCAAATATATATTACTCAAGTAGGTGTCTGAAAACTACTCAAAGAAGTACATTTTCTTTCTCCAGTAAATCCACTTGAAGAAATGAACCCCCCTTTACATACGACTGATATAATCTATAGACAGTTTGGATGATTGTCAGATTTGAAGAATGATAATACACTGAATACAACATTATTTTACAGCTACCACACACACACACACACACACACACACACACACACACACACACACACACACACACACACACACACACACACACACACACACACACACACGTAGCAGGATGTGTTTTGTATATGTGTGGGAACATTTCAGAGTGAAGCTTTGATGTGAGATTATTGGGCCGAGTTGAAGGTCGAGAGCAACTCTGAGTCTGGGCATAAAACAGGCCAAAAGGGACGTGTCACGACCCCCACCCCACTGTCACATGAAAACTACAGCTTTTATCAAAACGTCAACCTTTAAATCCTCCTTTTCAGCCACAGGGAAGCCCAAAATGAAATGTTGGATTTAAGAACAATAATGCAAATTCAAAGTTTGACAAAGGGCATTTCAAATTTTCATAGTCTCATAGAGTTTTGAATGTAGCGATTACGTATTTAAGATTTAAAAATGTGCAATTTAAAATAAAATGCTACACTGGGTAATACGTTATTCATAAGTAATGGCGTTTTAAAGATACAGTATGTAACTTTCTGGAACCTGCAGGATTCCACAGAAATAGAAAGTTAAAGCAATAGTTCGGAAAATTCTCCATGGAGATAGATATGTTTTATCCCATACAGTGGTGTATTATACAGCCAAAAGAACTACGTTTCCATGGAGACAAGCAGGAGGAGGCTCTTCGTAAGGCCAAGTAAGAGTCAGGTTTGTGGAGATGCAAGCTAAGAGTAAGGACACATGTTTTTCAGTGCAATAAATACAACCAAAATGAAAAATGCTTTTATTTTGGTCTGTTTCTTGGCTAAAAAAAATACATACTGTGACTTTAAAGTTTGAAATAATATACTAAAATTCACTTTATTAATTCCAAAGAATAATCTTGTCCCAGAGAAGACATTAAGAGACATTTGGAACACAATTATACAGAAAATTCTATAAAAGGACACATTTAGTGCTACCGCCTAAATACATGATCAATAACAGATATGCATCCACACATTCACACACATTATATCAAAAATAAACCTGAACTAGACCAGAACTAAACCAGGACAAGAACAGGACCAAACCATGTCTAGACAAGGACTAAACTGGGCTCAAATCAGGTATTTACTCGTGCACTTATTCACCCGTTTCTATTGTATATTCACTCACTATATTATAAGAAAAACACACTTAAAATGAGAGTCGTAACCTAAACACACTTTAAAAAAAAAAAAAAAAATTATTGTGTTGGAGAACAGAGACACAGTTAGACACATATCCCAAGTCACACTCCCTCATCGGTGCACAAGAGGGCGCTGTTGTTCAAATAACTGCCACACATTTCCTTGTATGAAATGTATTGTTTTGACAATTGCGCGTCCTTCAGGAAAGATCGCGCGAGTTCAGACGAAACCAACGTGAATTTTCTCAAAGAATTACAAATATTAGGACCTTTTACTACAGGGGCGTTGAATGAATCAGTCAGTAACAAGAAGAAAAATGCTGTACATATATGTTGTACTAATGTAGGTAGTATTTAGTTATTAAATACTACTTTAGTTTTAAGAATAACAAGTCTAAGTTGATATGCAAATTCCTCACAATACCTACACACAAACACCCAGTCTATAGCACTGCACTACAACACAGCGGCAACATTTACATGGCCAGAAATATCAGATAACCGGAGTATCAGATTATTAGTGCGTTCTAAAGCTCTACCGTGTAACTTTTCTGATGGAAGGCCAACAAACTGCTCGTCTCCATGGAGATGTCATTGCTTTGCCCCGTACGTTTCACTGTGTGGCATTAAATTTTCTATCCATTTTTTTTCATTACAGGCATTTTACTGCTCAAATATCTCTTATCTATGGAGATAAACAGGCCTAATGCCAAACGGTGGAACATTCCAGACAAAGGAACACAATCTCTATGGAGACAAGCAGACGGCGGATCCTCTATGAAAACATTACGTAGGAACAGTGCTATTTGGAAGTCGCAGTGTTTTTAAGTCTTTCATTTTTGTATTTGCTACATTAGTTTACAATATTTCTCATATTATTAACATATGCACAGGTTTCAGAAACAGATCTTGCTGTTTAAAGGTCCCATTTTACGCTGTTTTCTGATCCATGTTAGTTATTATGTTGTTCGTTGTTGTAAAGTGTCACTCAAACATGTAGGAATGAAACAAAACACAACTCCGGGTGTGTTTTTGACGAGGCAGCAGCAGCGCTCTAACGTGACTCAAAACTCACATGAGTCAGTTTTGCATAATATAGGACCTTTAAATTCCATTTCAATAATCGGGCAACTCGTGACAGTCAGATTTCTGTCGCACGTGTAAATATAGACAGAAACTTTAACATCAGTGTCATACCGGTCGTTCTAAAGTCGACAGTCATCGAGCCCAGTCCAACACATGCAAATATATCAGCGCTGCTGGACTTATTTTATATATTTATTTACATTATTGGGCAGTTTTTAGACCTAACGGGGCACTAAGTAACTTTTCTGGTAGAACGGTAGCCGCCTATTTGTCTCCATGGAGATGTTATTGTTTTGTCTGGAATGTTCCACAGTATAACAATGGCATTAAGCTCGTATATATATCAATGGAAGGTGTTTTCGTTGCTAAACCCAGTGGCGTTACCTGCTTGTCGGCTTGTCACGGAGATGGATAACTTTAAAGCCAAACTGCTGAACATTCCAGGCAAAGCAAGTAACAATCTCCATGGAGACGAGCAAGTGAAGAAAAGTTACATGCTGCATTTTTCAGATCTTCTCCCAAAAAGAAGTTCAGTCACTTTGAAATCGATTGGTAAACCGACAAAATTGCCTCCACATAATTTCACAACGTACCACTGGGATTCCGAGTTAGCGCAGTTACCGTAGCAATTAACAATTCAAAACAAAATACATCTTTTGAACGTCGAACGGTCCCCAAAATGGCGCCTTTAAACAGGAAACCCAGTGTAACTGCTCTGCGACTGAACGGTTGGAAATGTTTTGCCGTTCCGACACTGTAAACGCGAATTGTTTCATAAATGAGTTACTGTTAAAATGAATAAAATAAATAAATAAATAGTTACAGTCAGGTCAACGGCACAAGTAAAGAGGTTACTAAAGGTTAGAGCGGGACAGATCTCATTAACATCTTTTGGTTTTTATAAAGTTTAAAAAATCTTCAAAAATACTGATGTTTTGGACGAAGGTCAGTAGGTTGCGTTCGTGTTTTAGGATTTGATGATGTCGTAATTTCAGATGAAGGGGAGGGGTCTGTGTAAGTCTATGGGAGATTAACTGTTTTTGAAAGAAATACAACTTACGATCTATAAATGTTGAACCTTATCGTTATTAGTTTGGGACCGGCTCCATTAACTTGCAATATTAATGTTATAGTTTACAGTCCTTTCAACTGACAAAAATCACATCTCCGCAGTTGAATAATGGCACCGCTTTCTGACATAATGTTACTTTTGCTTATTTATACTGATGGAGAAGACATTGAACTTTGTGCCAGTTTTTTTCACGAGGATAGTCCAGTAATTACAGAGATATTAACCATAAACCAGGTCAACAAATCTATAATCTCACAGTTAAACAGAAAATTCCTCCGTAGAATTCCGACCTGTCTCCAGCTCAGTTTAAACTACAGGGATTTGACGACGGTGCGATGTCGCGTGAACGCAACCTTTCGAAATACGGCCGTAGAAATGTTCGCGATACAAAAAGTTATTTACACGATTCAAACACGATCAGCATCTTTTGCGTGTTTTTGGGGTGCCTTTGAGGACGATGTGAGGTAAGCCCACGGGCCACTTATCGCAGGGCCAGTACTGCAGCCCGGGCAGAGAGTACGGGATCTCGCTGTTGGCGTCCAGATACGCTATGAGAGTGCTGCCGTAGGCCACCGCTATCACGATGAAAATGTGCCTGAAAACACAAAAAGGGACACGTAAAAAATATATATAGAGAGAGAGAGAGAGCTATAGATGATTTGTTACCACTTTATTTGGACTGAGTAACGCCTTTAACCCCTTAATTAAATAGTTACTAATCAGTTCTTAATCAATTGGTTTGTTATTGTTTCCTCATCACAAACAGACCTGGACTTGTGATTTGTTTGTTTGTTTGTTCCATTCACACATGTTTAACACACAAACCCTGCATATTTAGGCTGAGTTCTTCCCTCACACTGAAAACACTCTGTTCCACCTTGTGATGTCATGTGGTAATACAGGAAGTGCTCCACTGTGTTTATAAACTCCATACAGCTTCACTAGAATCATTTCGGATAATTTCAGCCCTGGAATTGCCAATCGGGACTGAACAAAAGGCAGCTGTTAACTTGAAAACTACCGCTTCCTGACAGCACAAGGTGGAACGGAGCATTTTGAGCTTAGGAGACGCAGACAGACGATAGACTATAATAAAGTGTTACTCAAACATGTGTGAATGAAACAAAACACAACAGGGATGTTTTTGAGGAGGTAACAACATTATAACATGTCTTAAAGCTCACAAGAGTCTGTTCTGTGTAATATAGGACCTTTAAGGCTAATTAGTAAGAAATAGTTATTAATATAAAGTGTTACCCAAGATTTTAAATGTTATCAGGATCCGTGTACGTATAAGTAGCTTTATACTAGGCTTGGGTAATATGGGCAAAAAGGATTGACTCTCTTTTTTAAAAAAAAAGGCTAAATTTCATAACTGACTATTTGAAATAAGTGGATCTCAACTCAGTAAAACATTCAAATAACTGCACAGCCCTGACTGCCCTTAGACTAGTTATTTTTATTTATTTAACCTTTATTTTACCAGGAAGTTCTTTGAGATAAAATCTTTTTTTCAAGAGAGGCCAAGAGGCACCTCATTAGACACAGTAAAACTAATTAATTACAATTAAAATAGTACAAGGTCTAAAACATGTAAAATATCCAGCTCAAGAATAACATCTGCACATTTCATTTAAACTACAACTATCTGCTCACACTTCGCCGTGATTGGTTAAATCCATCTGTCACTCACTCAGAGCATGACGGAGGCTGACCAATAAGAGAAGTGGGGAAAAGTGTCTGCGTTTTATGGTTAAATTGCGCACACTCACGTACGAGCAGATAAAAATGCAAAAGATGATAGATTTGCATGCTGCATGTTTATCTGCAGTGAGCCGTTAGTTCTAATCAGTTTGGTAGAATATATATAGTGTCCACACCAGAGACTGTGCAGGTAACAGAAGTTCATCTTTTGCCAGAAGCTGCAGCCAAATCTGTCGCTGACCCAACAGGAGATGGCCAAAACCCAGAGTCCCACGGAGAGCTTGGCCAGACGCAGGGCCCTCTGGTCTGTGCAGCTGAAGACACACCAGAGGTTATATCAAAGGCAGCGTCTCTAGAACCGCGCTATTCTGTCGTGTCCATCGGTTGTCATGGTAATGCGCACTATGTAACTTTTCTGATGGGGGAGGGGTCAGTTACGGGTTATATCAAAGGCAGCGTCTCTAGAACTGTCTGATTCAGTTCAATCTGTTTTTGTAAAGCCCAAAACCACAACAGCAGTCGCCCGTCGGGGATTAATGAGATTGATTTTCAAACTTTCTGTCGGGTCAATCAACAAACAGTGAAACAGTCACTGGTCAACAACAGCAAACAACTCTCTGTGACGCTATTTCAGTGTCTGGGTTGTGTAATTAATGTCCAGCTTGTGTAGCCATGAAACTGTCACAAACTTCTAATTTCGCTCTTAAATGTGCACTATGTAACTTTTCTAATTAAATTAACTGTCTCCATGGATATGTTCTTGTTTTGTATGAAATGTCCCACAGTTTGGGTTTAAACTTTTCTGTCTTTCGTTTATTAAATCACAAAAAATGTTTTCGTTGCTCAAATATACCTTGAAAAACATGCATTCTTACAGTGAGCAAGGACACCTCTCCACAGATCTGACCTGTCACTTGGCCTGGTGGTGTCGCTTGCTTGTCCTCATCGTGATGCTATTGCTTTGTATGGAATGTTCCACAGTATGGCATTAAAAACCTCCAAGGAGACAAGCAGATGGCATCAGGGGGACAAGTGACAGGTCAGAACTGCGAATATCACTCAAAGTAAGAATATATTTTAAGTAATGTAATTTAATTGGATGTGTTCAATGGCAAACTGTAAAAAGACATCTCCACGGAAACAAGTAGGTGGCTGAGCTTTACCAGAAAAGTTACATAGTGCACCTCGGTAATCCACGTCCAACGCACGCGCAGAACAGCGGCGAAACGTGGGAGTCAGCATTTACCATCTCATCTCTATGGCCAGAGTGTAGAGGAAGTGCAGCCCGAAGCAGTTGAGGGCGTAAGCGTTGGCCGTGGGTTTGACAAAAGACACCAACGACGTGACGACTGTCATGACCAGCACCAGTTTAGAGAAGGTGGACCTGAGGAGAGAAGAGCGAAAGATAACAAAAACACAAGGAAAAAACTGTAATACGGAACATTAAGTGAAGCAAACTTTGTTCTTAATATGTTGCATTCACACTCGTTTAAAGGCTGTACTTGATTTTTTTTTGTATTTGAGCAAAATCTGTCTAACCCCAGTACAGATATATTGTATAAGCAGCTCTTGAAGTCAAAATGTGTCCACAGCGTTTTATTGTCCGATAATCAGGAAGTGCACGTTAGCATGTTAGTTGTTAGCTTTACCGTGACTGCAAAATTCAGCTCTGGTCTGTGAAAGTTGTGAAAAGTGCTTATAAACTCATCGCACTGAATAATGAGAATGCTCGAAATGCATAAGGTAAGTGAGGGATAACTTTGGACCACTGCAAACCTCTTAAAATGAACTAGTTCTGTTTTTTTTTAACATTTTAAGCTGGTAAAAATCAGGTACGGCGCCTTTAATGGTGTCATGATTTCAGATGGAGGACAGTGTGTGACTCTAAAGGAGATACGGGAGGTTATGATCTACAAATGCTGAACCTGATCATTGTTTGTTTGGGATCGGCTCCACAAACTTTAATATTAATCTTACAGTTTAAAGTCCTTTCAACTGACAACAATCGCGACTTTGAAGTTGAATAATGGCTATTTGAAGATATTGTTAAAATATAATTGCACTTTTATTTATTTAGGCTGACAGAGAACACATTGAACTTTGCGCCAGATTTTGTTTCATGTGGATCGGCCCAGTAATTACAGAGATATTAACCATAAACCAGGTCAACAAATCTATAATCTGACAGTCAAACAGCAAATTCCACCACAGAACTCTGACCTGTCTCCAGCTCAACAAGACGGAAGCAGATTTTTCGAAAACCGATATATATAAAAATCCCTTGATGTCACTGAAACCGATATTAGCGCCAATATATTGTCCACGCCCATTTCTAAACCAGATGCCCTCCCCCTCTGCGCTCGGGAGACCTCCAGACCGTGTGATCAGGTGTTTAAACTGCCGTGACTGCGAGGAACCGTGAGCGCATCTGAGCGAGTGGTCTTGGGTGTAAAATTACCTTTGTTCTTTAAGTCTCGTAAAACTCTCGTAAAAGTCTCATCCATCTTTCACTCTTCTCTTTAAATATTGATACAGATCTGGTGGGAGCTATTCTCTTTGCTACATATTAAGGTGACGAGGGCTCCACTCTGTGTCTGAGGGACAATGACTGAAGCTAAGTTGTTGGACGGGCTCTGCTGCCGCTTAGGTTACACCGTCCTGACTTAGAAAGGGCCTTTTATCTTATCACAACAAAACAGACTAAAGCTTAATATTGAGCTGGAGGACAGGGCTGAACTCTTTGGTAGGATCTGCTTGACCTGGTTTATGGTTAATATCTCTGTAAGTACTGGTTTTGTCACGTCCGATGTCGATTGTTTAGAAAAACCAATGGCCGATAAACTCCGATGGGTCGATAAATAGGCCTGATTTTGATTATTTCCCCCAAAATATGTAATTTAAATTTACTACAAACTCACCTAAAGCCCTTTTTACCACAAACGCAAAAGAGCTGTGTAGTCGTGTTTAGTGCAGTTATCTCTGAAGTGTTCAAATAAAACATTCTTCTTTATGCAGCAGGTCGGCCAAAAATAAAATATTGGCCTGTGCTGGAGATATTATATTGAAAGCCAATATGCTTAAAAGTGCAAATATCGGCCCGATATATGTATGTCTCTATTATCCACGTGAAAAAAAAAAACAAACTGCCAAAAAGTTCACTGGGCCTCATTCATGACACAGTCTTCCAAACATATTTGTACTGTAGAAGAAGAAGGCCTTAACTGAAAATCAGACGCACTCGTACTCTGAGCTCATATGGGGAAGTTCATAGGGCGTTTCTTATTAAAATGTATAAAATATACAGAAAATGTGTCCATTTACTATTTGTGTAAATGAGTGACGTGGTGCTTGGAGCTGGTTGTTGGTGAATTAGGTGCAACTCTCTTTTAAGAAGGAATGTGGCTGTTTAAAAGTGAGTTCTCTTGATGTCTTCTTAAAGTGGAAGAAAACGCTCATGAATGAGACCCATTGTCTTTCCCGTCACACAGAGGATTGCCGCTTGAAAGCTACGAGATTAACGGACTTAAACTTAAACAGACTTTGATCGACTTCAAAAAACAGAGAAACGTCCGTAGTGTTAAATCTGTGTTTCATCTAACCAGAGGTGAGCAGTACACAGCTACATTTACTCACTTACATTTAGTTGAGTAACTTTTTAAAGAAATTGTGCTTTTGAGAGTACTTTTCTGGCAGCATACTTTTACTTCTACTTGAGTATTATTTTTTTTTATTGAAGTAACAGTACTCAGTGGGAATAACCAAAACAGTAAATGTTTTGTTTACTCTTCTCACTGTGAGTAAATCTACAAGTGACAAAAGCTTTACGTCGACAACATGAAATGATTTGAACATTTGTGTTTTTTTGCAGCGCTCCTTCAGATATGATTTAGTTTGTCTCATTTTTGTGTCTATTCTTTGAAAATACCAGATTTAGTGCATCATTTAATCTCTTCTCCTTCCAGTTACATTCACTTCAAATTAAAAACAGATGCTACATCCCGACACAGTTACTCTGGCTTGAAAAGTAGTTTTCCCAAATACCTTTTACTCTTACTTGAGTAATTTCTTGGACCACTGCTTTGTACTTCTACTTGAGTAATATTATTTTGAAGTAACCGTACTGTTACTTGAGTACTAGTTTTGATAAATCTAGTATAAGACTGGTTGTCCTGTTTGAGTTTTAGCATCAACACCTGCTCAGATGAGAATCTAGTTTCGATACTAGTTTTGGTATCGATTAGTATCTGAGTTTCGATACTTTTGACAGCGCTGTACTTTACCCACGTCTACATCCGACCCATTAGTCGTGATTGTGTCTTTACTGTACACAGATCATCAGGCTGAGCAGGTTCACCTTACCTGTCCTTTATGAAGGAGGGGAAGAGCTTACGAGGAAACCAGAGGGAGTAACCCACCGCTATGACCCACAGGATGGACAGTTCGTCGAGCATTTGACCCACAAAACTCAGGGTCATGTGGAAATATGCCGAGAAAAGGCCTATAGGAAGAACACACAATAAATCAGAAATATGCAAAACGAGTGGATTAAGAAAATGCTGGTTGTCTACACAGGAGGTCATTTGGATAAGTCATTAGCCACTTTAAATTGGCCGTGAAGTTGTACTATGTTACTTTTCTAGTGTCCACGGAGATGTTATCGCTACGCCTAGAATGTTCCACAGTGCGGTATTAAACTTACATATCTACATGGAGGCAAGTATGTGACGCTACCGGGTCAAGTTACAGGTCAGACCTGCGGAGAGGTGGAAAGAATGGATCTTTTTCGAGGTCGTTTTTATCAGCAACAGCAGTGAATAAGTTGAAACATGTCGTGGCAAAGCAATAACATCTTCATGGAGACGACCGAGAGGCACATACCCTCTACCAGAAAAAGTTACATGGTAGATATATTTATTTATTAAGTCTTGACAAATCGACTAAAATAAGTTCATGGAGGAAGTGTGTGTTTATTCAACAGATTTTGTTTTTCAAAGCGCACGCGGCAGATATGTGCTTTCATTTCTCTACCATTGTTTTACTTTTTTATAAGGGTTCTTCACTTACAAACGCAATCCCTCTGTTTGTTTGTGGCAGATAATATAACAAGTGATAAGTCCTATACAGATAGAACTGAACATGTGTTTGCTTTTATTGTTTTCATCTTTCTCTGTGCAGGACTTTGGTAATTGTATGTTAATAAAATGCGTTATTTAAACTGAGTGAATGAAGTGAATTCGGATTTGATAAAAATAATCTCCGTAAAATGTGGTTTACGATAGACACAGTCAGACTCTTGATCCAGAGCTGCCCTCCTGTTAACTGCTGCACCAGAACTACTCACTCACTGCGTTTAAAGGCATGAGCGCTTCCGGCTCCATCGACTCAATTCATTTTACGCCCCTCTCTCTGTAACTGCTGCAGTGAGTCTCCTCATTTTGGTCTTAAAATGTTCATATTAACCCGATCCCGGTGTTATTTCGCTATTTTGTCGGTAAATCAAGATATGAACATTAATAACAGACAAATCAGGTGTCTTTTTTCCCCAAGGTCACTTCCACAAGGATTAGCAACAGGTTTGACTGACAGCGGGCGTTACCTTCAACAGCTCCCAAGTTATTATTATTTTAATAGCACCACATTGTGACATTTCAGGGTCAAGCCCTTCTTCAGATGAACCAGAAACGTCACATTGTGGTGCTATTAAAATAATAAAAAACTGGGAGCTCCAAAGAACTGCAGTGTGGATCTGTTCTTTCGTTTCCAAAATGTGTCTTGCCCCAGTACAGATATATTGTATCAGCAGCTCTTGAGGTCAAAATAAGTCCACTGTGAACAACTTTGGACCACTGCAAACCTTTTTAACATGAACTATATCGATCTGTTGTGAGTGTAGATCCTCACCCACGAATATCATCATGACCCAGACCATGTGCACGGCCAGGTTCCTCTCTTTGGCGTAAGGATGCAGCAGGTAGAGCATGATGGGAGACACGATGAAGAAGAAGAAACTGCTCACCTGCAAAAACACACACGTTTGTACAATTTGACCACTTTATGTTGTGATGCACTTGAAATGAAAGATGAAAAAGTCTAATCGTTTTTGTGCGATGTTATTGCTTTGCCCAGAGTGTTCCACAGTAGGACATTAAACTTATCTATCTCCACCAGACCAAATTACAGTTTAAGTCAGATCTGTGGAGAGGCGACCCCACTCACGGCAAGACTGCAGGGTATTTATGAGCAATCAAGACTAAACTGAAGGCCCACCTCTTCTCTCTGGCCTTCAGCTCGAGCTAGGGCAGGATATCTTGGCGTTTTATTGGTGTTATATTGTTCTTTGCCTGTGTATCGTATCATCTGTTTATACGTTTTTTGTTGTCTGTTTATGACAAGCAGAATTTGTATTTAAATGTGCTATAGAAATAAACTGAATTGAACTTTTTGGCGTCTCTCACCGTATTGAAAAACTCTGCCACGTTCTCTGAGTGTTGGAAGTTGTCCTCGCACCAGTCGATGTCCGAGCTCTGGTACGAAAAGACTCCCGCCATTTTCTCAACCGAGTACATGCCTGAAATACAAACGTTAAAATGAACATATCAAGACGTACAAAGGAGGTTTTAACTAGGGCTGAACAATATATCGCAGTAGTATTGATATCCCAATAATCCATGTCACAACAAACTATGGCAATAACGTCAAGGTTCTCCATCTGACAGAAAAGGGCTGTTTTTATTAATGAAAATGTGTTTTTATTAGTAGTTTTTACTTACTAAGGCTGTGTCCACACTTGGCACGTTTTGGTCCTGGTTTGGGCCCAGTTTGAATCCTAATGTAGATATGGTTTGGTCCCAGTTCAGTCCTGGTCTTTAGTTTCACTTTTGTCCCAGTTCTGAAGTGTGAACGCAGCCGAAGTTTTAAAACATTGTTGATTTAATCTTGTTTTTTTTGCTATGCAAAGTTTTTATTATGACAAAGTCTGACAGGTAAATAAAGGCGTGCAAACTTAAAGCAACACCGTGTCATCTTTTTGGAAATAAAGATCGGTCCATACTTAGGAACATAAACCACAGATGTACGTTACGCCTTTTGGTGGAACATTTTATTCAAATAATACAATTTCCATGGAGACGAGCAGGTCGAGGCCAAGTAAGAGTCACGTTTGTGGAGATGCAAGCCCGCTCACAGTGAGAATGCATGTTTTTCAAAGATTTTTAGTGCAGAAAAAAACATCCACAATAAAAATATAAGCTTTTATTTTATTCCATAGAGCTTTAACAGCCATATCGCATATCTCAGTCTTTTGCGACATGTTGCAGCCGTAGTTTTAACAGTACAGGTGCTTTATCATCATATCAGGAAAGGCCAGAATTGTGCAAACATGTTATGAAAATCAGAATCCACTCCCTCTGCTATACGTCCACTTGTGTTGGTAAAGTGTATTCAAATGTGGCTTATCTTTGTAACGCACCAGCCGCCTGCGTGAGGGACATTTCACTCACTGATCTGTGGTTTAACGACACGCAAGCGCCAACCGAACACATTATCTTACGCCAGTGTTATAGCTGATAGTGATATATACTTTAGAACAGCACATGCAGCGGTGGAACGTTACGAAGTACAAGTAGTAAAGTACGGCGCTTAGGTAGAATTTGTAGGTATCTGTACTTTACTTAAGTAACAACATTTAGTACTTCATCCACCACTGGTCATTTGGCGAAATTCTTATTAGGTTTGGATGTGAAAATATCTTTAACTGTTTAATTACAATTATATAAATAACTTGTATAAATTACTATTAGTTTCTATCGCACGAGGTATTGCCAGTGAGCAGCCGTCAACTACGTTATATTGGCTAAAGATTAATAAGCAAATTTCAAACTTGATTTTGAACTTGGTTTCTTTTATATTAACATGTCCTACACGAGCTCTACTGACATAGATGTAGGGTGTGTTCACGCTTGTCAAAACGTCATATTCAAAACTGGGACTAAACTGAGACTAAACTGAGACTATAGAACAGGATCAGTCTAAATCTTCACCTGAACTTAAACTGGGCAAGAGTAAATGCTCCCTAAATCAGATGATAATAAATGAATAATAAATAAGTAGCCTAAACGTTATCCACAGCCCTGTTAGTGTTGTCAATATACTAACATTTCAAACTTGATTTTGATATTCTATACTGACTTTACAATAAAACTCTATTCTTTTATATGGTATAATGTGATTTTTAATTCAAAATAACAGTAGTTTCTTTAATATTATCACGTGATCTTGCACTTTCTTCTGATAAAGACTTAGCGTTCACACATTCACAATAACATCACATCAAATTCGGGACTAAACTGGGTCTAAACTAAGAACTGAACCAAGACTAGACCAGGATTAAACCAGGATGAGAACAGGACCGATCCAACTCTTCATTAGGAGTCAAACTGGGCCCAAACCCGGAGTGTGAAGTGTGAACACACCTTAAATCACATGATCATGATAAATAAGTAATAAAAAGTATGTAGCCTCCAGTCAACTACATCACATTGGCCACAGTACCACTAGTACTAGTACTAGTACTAGTACTGTCAAGATACAACAGTTCAAACCTGATTTTGATGCAAAGGAAAAGACTTGATACTTGACACTTTGATACTACAATAATTTTAAAACTTTTTTTTTTTTTTCAGACAATACAGAATGTAATTATCCACACAAAATAATACAAGTTTCTTTAATATTATCGTGTGGCGTAACACAAGTTCTAATCTAGATCAAAAACTATTCTAAGTTTAATTTGTTCCTTTATTTATGTGATTTTCTTTACAGTCTCGATACTTTTAAAATGAGCGACTAGAGAACAGATACTAATTTTAATATAGAATAGTCTCCAGGTATTGATTGAAAACTATAGGCTGAACTTCCTCTAGCCTCAGTATTATATTCAGTGAAATTATGAATGAATCAAGACTTGTCTATATTAACTTACATCGCGTGTTAGAGATGATAAATAAGATAATCATTTGAAATAAGATAATCATTTGAAATAAGATAATCATTTGAAATAAGATAATCATTTGAAATAAGATAATCATTTGAAATAAGATAATCATTTGAACTCTAAAAAAGTTTGTGTGAGTAATGATCCGGTCCTTACCTCCCATGGCCGCTCCTTTTGCGCGCTCCTCTCGCTCCTCTCGCTCCTCTCGTCTGACTGACACAGGTGTAACGCGACAGGTGCAGCTCATTTAAAAAGGGGCGGGGCCTGAACACGCCGGAGCACGAGGAAGCACGTACAATAACAACAACAGAGATGACAAACAGCAGAATGGTTTCACGTTTTTAGACAAAGCGTCATCTGCAGCAGGCGGCTCATTCTGTCAGTATCTGGAAGTCACACTTTTTTGTTTTTTTGTTTTGTTTTGTTTTGGGTTTTTTTGAGAGAGAGAGAAACACTGATGCCCTTTTCGGAGAAGAGACAGGTTTAACGTAATTATTATTAACGTTTTTTTTGTTTGTTTTTTTTAATTACATGTAAATAATTGAATTAAATTAATGCATTTATTTATTCATAGAACAATGTCTTATTTATTCATTGGAAAAGAAAAAAAGAAAGTAGCATCTATAGGCTATTTTCATTTTAAATTTGAATTAAATATTAAAATATAAATATATGATATTAATATTATTAAACTTTAAAAGACAATCAGTCAATATGTACATGTGTTTAATTTGAGGTTGAGAACGTGACACTCACTAATTAGATGTATTTCATTTCTATTGGTTTATATAGACCTATCTATATTTTTGTTTTGATATCATATAATAACATATTGTCCAATCCTAATTTACCTGGTTTGAATTCCGCACACGACACCAGTGTTTTATTGTTATTCAAATGATCTGGTTGTGGTTTTGGCAGCTGCAGATCCTTTGGTGACACACTCTGGCTACACTTTACAATTCTGAGTATTTTCAGTTGTGGTAAACCACTATAGTAGCCACCGCTGCCTTGGGACAGACCCATCAGTCTACTAATCTACACCAACGGCCCCTCCGACCACCACCGACCACCACCGACCACCACCGACCACCACCGACACTCACTCACACATCACATTCATATTAGGCAAGGTGAGTGAAATGAAAACAGTTTTTGCTACTGGCGCCCTGGCTCCTGTGCTCTGCTACTGAGGCACCTGGCATCATTCAAGTACTAAACATGCCCACCCCGTTTACCAAAATGTATCTGTACTTTTACTAAAACTAAGTACTTCACCACTGCTGATATATCCGCAGCTGATATATCAGCAGCAATTAAACATAATTTACGACTCATTGCTTCCTTTGAGTTCTGAAAGGTGTGTCCCAGGATCGTGCCTTGTGTTGAATAATGTTCTGTTTATGGAGATCCAACCGGTCCATCTGCTCCAGGCAAAACCAAGTGTGTACATTTCAACATAAAAGCTTTCTAACAATAAAAACAATGGCCCGAAGAAAATAACAGGAAAATCAACCTTTACAAAACAAATACAAGATGAGGAAATCACTTTATCTACAAAATTGAGCACGAAATATTCCATCATTACAGTTGTACTAGGTAAATGTGCAGATAAAAGCACAACATTTGTAACAAGTCTTTCAGGGGTAATACAGTGACATCACACGTTTGGCTTTTGAGAACAGTTTTGATACTTTAAACAGAGCCGCAAACTGCCATAGTGATAAAGGAGACAGTCTGACCGTCTGTCCGCACCGCGTGACCAAACGTCTGCTGTGCTCAAAATGCTGAGAAATGTGAATTTTATAAAAACACCCACTCAAGAATGTGCCTGCAATTTACATTATTAAAACACAGTGTCAAGATGGGAACATTTTTTAACAAAATCAATGCAATTCTACAGCATTTCAGAAGGTAAATTAACTAATACTTTGTAGATCAAATATGGTTATGTTTTTACTTTCCACTTAATAAAAATGTAAACTGTTCACACAAGACTGGGCTCGCTCCACTGTCTGGGCATTAGTTTACGAATTAGCTTTGTGTCATATAGTTTCATCAGAGCAGGTCTGTAAATAAAAGAATACAGTGTCATTTACTACTAGCCCACTATACTGTTTGAACTGTGTACTACTGTGAACTACTGTGAACTACAAGTACCGTATTTTCCGGACTATAAGTCGCCCTTTTTTTCATAGTTTGACCGGGGGTGCGACTTATACTCAGATGCGATTTATATGAGAAATATATGTTTTTTTTCTTCATTATTATGCATTTTTTGGCTGGTGCGACTTATACTCCAGTGCGACTTATACTCCAGAAAATACAGTACCTTTAGCCCACTTAAGTGTAATAAGACTCTGAATAAAGCCTTACTCTTTACTGTTTGGTCAATCTTTTTATTTCTACTTTTCACTGAACATATTCACAGCTTATAGGCGAAGTTTTTAAACGTGTGTGTGTGTGTGTGTGTGAGAGTGTGTGTGTGTATGTTATAAATTATAATCATAATCACTACACCGTCCCTCTGTGAATTACCTATTTCAAAAGTTTGCAGCCCTGTTTAAAGGTTCACTGACAACTTTTCCGCTAGGGCTCCATCACCTGCTTGTCTCCATGGCGATGTTATTGCATTGCCCGGAATGTTCCAGAGCATTACTTTTCCTGAAATGTTCCACACTATGATATAACACTCATTCTGACGCTAGATTTTATTCAATTACAAACATGCGTTCACAGATCCGACATGTAACTTGGCCTGGCGGCGTCACCTACTTTTCTCCATGGAGATGTTATTGCTTTGCCTTGAAGGTTCCACAGTACGGCATTAAACTCATCTATCTTGCAAATGTTCAATTACAGGGGGTTTATATTGCTTGAAAATACATTAAAAACCATGTGTTCTTACTCTGACCACGCCTGAAACTTGCCCCGGTTGAGTCATCCGCTTGTCTCCATGGAGATGCATAAGTTTAACGCTTTACTATGCAACATTCCAGGCAAAGCAATGACATTTCCGCTGAGACAAGCAGGTAGCGGACGCTCCACCACAAAAAGTGCAGCTTTAACAATAGCACGTAGACGTTTCTAATTAGGCTGTTCTCAAAATACCTTACAAAACCAGTTGTTGCTTTAGAGACCTGCCAAATGTAAACACAAGAAACAAGCCCATAATATTACACCCGTACGCTATTGTCCGAGCTGTAACCTAATCTCCGAGCCAATGGGAAGTGTAAAAAAAAAGGTGTTGTGGGAGTCAAAGATCCTGTTGCTGGGTCACTTCTTAAAAAGGATATTGTGCAGATGAAACCTGAGAGCTGTTGTTAAAGTGCATAAGACAGGTTAGACCACTCGTACCACTGACATCATTATATTTAAGATTTTACAAAAAAAACTTAACTCTTACCTAGCAACCATAATGTTAGCAAGCGTAAAAATTGCACAATAGTTACTTCCTGTATTTTTGTCCTTTTCCTCTCAACTTTTTTCACAAACTGCCACTTAACCGGTGTAAAACTATAATAAATATTAACCACGGTCACTATCCCGCCAAACCAAGTCAGAATTAGAAAAACATGCAAACCTGTCATATGCACTTTAACCGTCATTACCATATTGTATTTCACACAGTCCCTTTATCGTGTGACCAGTTGTCCGGCAGATTTTTACTTAGTTTCCAAAAAAAGTCCTCAAAAATTGACAAGAAAGTTTGGCCTTGATCAAATCTTTTCCACGTAGTTACCAGGGAATAAGCCCTCTCTTCCTCGTATACGGCCGGTCCACCAGCCAGATGGGTCTACGAGGAAAAGAAAGACATTTTAGGGAAAATATAAATGATACAAGAAGCAGTAACATTTGAATGATACTGACTGTGACGTTTAAAGGTCCCATATTACGCTATTTTCTGATCGGTGTTATAATGTTGTTTCCTCATCAAAAACGTACCTGGAGTTGTGTTTTGTTTCATTCACACATGTTTAACACACAAACCCTGAAAACATGATGTCATGCGGTAATACAGGAAGTGCTCCACTGTGTTTTTAAACTCCATACACCTTCACTAGAATCATTTGGATAATTTCAGCCCTGGAATTGCCAATCTCTACAAAAGAAAAGGTAAAAGGGCAGCTGTTAACTACAAAACTACCGCTTCATGACATCACAAAGTGGAACAGAACATTTTGAGCTTTGGAGATGTAGATAGAGTAATAATAAAGAGTTACTCAAACATGTGTGAATGAAACAAAACACAACTTCAGGTGTGTTTTTGATGATTAGAACATGGCTTAAAGCTCACAAGAGTCAATTTTGTGTAATATAGGACTTTTAAATGTGTTAAAACTTACTGGGACTTTTAAAACAGTGAATTTAAAATGGAAAATGGGAGAGATATCTTTGTTGATTTAAAGGTGCACTATGTAACTTTTCTGGTGGAGCGTCTGTCATCTGGCTGCTGGTTTCCAAAGAGAAATGAAAATATATAGAAGTGTAAAGCCATACTGTGAATTACCAGCACAGCAATAATATCTCCATTGAAAAATCTCCAACAGAAAAGTTACAGAGTTATTTTCAGATGTGATATTATGACAATTTGTGAATGCCTGGTACCATATAAATGTCAGTGTATTTACAGTATAACGTGGGGGTGGGCAGCTTTTTCCATAGAGCTGTATTTGAATAGTGGAGGGCCAGATCTACTCAGACTCGATCATTGGTGCAACAAATGCTCCTAAGCAAGTTTCTATAAGAGACACACTACTGTGATCTGTCAGAGGGCTGTATTATTACTATTATATTCACAAGGGCTTGATGCGATGCGACACAAAACGCCCAAGTATAAAGGCTTTTCACTGGTTCACGCAGACCTTCTTTGACGAGCTCGAAGACGTCGTTGACCTCAAAGCTGATCTCGTCCGTGTCCTGTCCCACGTACTGGTACAGGGCTCTGCAGCGCGGGGCCAGAGGGGGAGGCTGAGGTTTGGGAGCCGGAGGAGGGCGCTGGCTGATGCTCCTCTTTCTCTGCATTCTACAGCAGAAAGAAAGAATTTTTTGGGTGTGTTGTACAAGCTTTAGAAAAAAATATTTCAGACGACAAAACGCGGGGTGGAGCGGGCCGCTAAACTAACACCTGTTTAAAAAAGTGGTTTCGTAGTTAATGGATTATGCTTAGTTTCGGACAGTGAACAGGTCTATCTACATATTCTGTCATTTTAAAGTCAGTGGGCGTTTTTCTCTCGCTGACATGTCCCAACACAACTTCTATTTGTTTTTATGACTAATTCTCTCGTCTTCCTGTTATACATATGCAACAGTTTGAGGACCGTTTCCCATTCGCAGTATAGAATATTTAGTTTTAAGTTGTTAATTGCTATCGCAACGGTCCTAATTTACCCTGACATGCCCTGGTCGGGTACGTTGAGGAAGTCCATGTTGCCCGGGTGATGGTGGCTTTGGCTGGGTGCTCTTTGGGTCCTTTGGTTGCCCAGTTTAGGGAGGACCGCGCTGGGGGGCTGGAATTGTCTCTGAGGGGAGGAGTATGTGATGCTTTCTCTCTGATGCGTTTGAGGAGCACGGGAAAACTTGGCAGCTCCATTCTGGTAACCTGGAAATACATATAAGACAAAGAATAATCGAGTGAAAGTTGCCGTATGGATTTAAAGCGCCGTATGTGTGTCTGTATATTTGTTTTTGTTTACTTTTATGTGAAGGACTTTGGTCAGAAGAAGTTGTTTTAAATGTGCCGTATAAATACACTTGAATTGAATTAAATTAAAGTAAAACTGTACATTTACCTCTGTTGGTCATGTGATTCCTCCCCCCTCCATGGGTCTGTTGAGCACTCTTTCTTGTAGGCTCTGATTAAAAATATACACTATTATTCAAATATTCTCATTAAGGGAAGTATGTAGAATTTGTATTTAATTTCATAAACATGAAGTTCAAATCAAATATAACTTTTATAACAATTGTAATGACATTTGTCCCATTTATTAATGTTATAATTTGGTGTTTTGGTTCGAGATGATTCAAGACGATCATCCGAATGACCCGCACATGCGTCTCTCATTGGGTTGCCAGTTTCAATGCTGAAATCCAGTTGTTTTCAACCTAAAAGGACTCTCTGTGATCTGAGTCCTCACTACATAAACCCCAGCACCTGCCAATCATTGCTCAGTGCTAGTGCAGCCTCCGCAGCTCAGTGAGTGAATTCTGGAGGTTCTGCGCTCTCACATGGGGCACGGCCTGTCCATATACTGACAATGAGAAAAACTATATGCACCGTACAATTTTAAAAAACATGTTACTCACTGGAGGACTTGGGCAGGCCGTCGCCGATGGTGATAGTCAGAGTTTTTCCTCCAGGTTTGAGTTGAGACATGTTCCCGGAGCCTCTCTGAAACATCAGGACTCGGCTGCCTCCTCCGCCCCATCCCTCCTTCTTCACCCTGAACTCCAGTCTGTGAGGAACCAGCACAGAGATCAAGGCCAGATGGTTAGACCAGTGGCTCTCAAACTCAAAGAAAAGATTTGGCTTCACCAGATCTAAGTCAAGTATATAACAGGACTATTCCAGGTCTAATCTAGGACTAAACCAGGTCTAAAAGTGGACTACATCATTTCCACTGTAATTCTAAAAAGAAATGATCCAAAGGAGGACACTGGATTAGATTAAAATCAAAAACCCAACAGTGCATGGCTGACAGGATGATGAATCATTTTGAGTCGTCCTCCATTTTGTAAAAAAATTTGTCAGGGTAAATTCAACTAGAGCTTTGCAGAACCTCTTTTTAAAATTGTACAAAATATGAATTATGCAAGAACAACTAAACTATGTACGTTAACCCAAAACAGTCAAAATCCTCCAGGAAAGGAAGTCCTGCCCAAGCCTTATTCAAGACCTGGAGATGGGTCCCACTGCTCCTGAGATGTTGTCCCAGCAGCACTGGAGGATGGGTCAAATGCAGAGGTCATATTTCCTTGCTTAACCGTAGTTTAAATTTACAAAAGAATGTACTTGTGGTATTTTTAATTCAACCGCGTAAATAGGTCTGCTGTTGAGAATCCCTTGTAATGTAGACGTCATACAGAGTCACGCTGTACTGTTTACAAACGGGGATCTCCAGGGAGGTTTTGTCATGTTGCTTTAACATTGGCCTGAAGTGTTACCACAGCAGCAGCTTGTTTTTGTCTCTGTGCAAATTGATACAGGTGCTCGATAGAAGTCTAACCAGGCTGAAAAATGACATGGAAAACTCAGGATTTATCTTTGACAGACTGAGCTTAAACACATCGTCTCAACCACATTGTCACGTGCAAGTTCATGTAATTCATGCAATTTTAATTAGTTTCATTTTAAAATCGTAGGAATTACAGCTGACCTAAAGCACAGTTGTCCCACCAGTGTCTCTGCTTGTTTCTACCTACAAAAAAGCAGAGATACTGGTGCATTGCCTGCTCTGATTGACAAGACCAAAACGCTTTTTAAGTTGCATTGAAAAGTAACTAGAACTTTTCATGTGTAGTTTATACTTTTACTTTAATGTATTACGCTATTTTCTGATCTATGTTATAATGTTGTTTCCTCATCACAAACAGACCCGGAGTTTCATTCACACGTTTAACACACAAACCCTGCATATTTGGGCTGAGTTCTTCTGTCACACAGAAAACACTCTGTTCCACCTTGTGATGTCATGCACTAGAACACTGTGTTTTTAAACTCCATACACTTTCACTAGAATCATTTGAATAATTTTAGCCCTGAAACTGACGATCTCTACAGAGCAAAAGGTAAAAGGTAGATGTTAACTTGAAAACTAACACTTCATGACATCACATGGTGGAACAGAGCAATTTGAGCTTGGGAGATGTGGACAGACTAATAATAAAGGGTGACGCAAACATGTCTTAAAGCTCACAAGAGTCAGTGTCACGTATTACAGGACCTTCAAAGTGGATAAGACAGGTTACTCACTTTCACTAAAACAAAGTTAATATTGTTATATTTAAATAAAATATACTACTAAACTATAATACTATCCCATCAAACCAAGAAATGATTAGCAAACCCCTGTCTTATGCACTTTATGTACAAACTTGTACCTGTAATAGAGTTCACCATTAGCCACGTAGATGTACTTTTACTTGAGTGCACATTTTCAGTACCATTTCCTGCACGTGCTGTTTATAACCTGACACTGTACCTGTCACCAAAGGAGATGGTCAGCTTCCTCTTCGTCACCTCTTCGTATCGTTTGGACAAGAGGCTCAAGAACTCCGTTTTAAAATTTGACTCGAGCAGACTGTCGTACTGGGCCTCATGTAGAATGAAGAAGTCGTCCTGCCGCGTGCTGAAGACAAATATATTTATACACAGTTAATTTCTGAAACCTTTTTCCGACGCAAAACATGCACAACAGGTAAAATCTTTCAGCTGAGGTAGTTCTGACCAAGACTAGCTCAAGATCTGGAAGCACTGAAGGATGGGTCAAATACAGAGGACAGTTTTGCACCTTTTAACATATTCTATCTGAAGCATTTACTATATGACGTCTGGAAATATTTGTATAGGTCAATTCCTGTCCCTGGTTTCATTTTTCATTTATCAGAGAAAGATAAAAAAAAAACATCTTATGCATTCAGAGCATCCTGATTATTCACCATGATGAGTTTATAAGAACTTTTCACAGCTTTCAGGCCAGAGCGGAGTTTTGCCGTGATGGTAAAGCTAACAACAACTAGCGTGCACTTCCTGATTATCGGACAGTAATACGCTTTATAATTAGATGCGGACGGGACACAGTGGACTTATTTTGACCTCGAGACTTGCTTAGACAATGCATCTGTACTGGAGCAAGACACGTTTTGCTCAAATATATACATGGGAAAAAAATCAGCTACAGGCCCTTTAATGGCTTTAATTAATATTAATAAGTGTGTGTAACGGTCCTTATTATGTAGCTGAATCTATTACTATTCTACCTGCACTATGCCTAAGTCGGTTGGCCTTTATACTATACATTTGTGTGTATTAATTTGTCTGTCTTTTAAAGGGCCCATATTACGCTGTTTTCTGATCTATGTTATATATTATATATATGTGGTTTCCTCATCAAAAACTGGAGTCGTGTTTCGTTTCATTCACATGTTTAACACACAAATCCTGCATATTTAGGCTGAGTTCTTCTCTCGCACAGAAAACACTCTGTTCCACCTTGTGATGTCATGTGGTAATACAGGAAGTGCTCCACTGTATTTTTAAAACTCCGTACACCTTCGCTAGAATCATTTGGATCATTTCAGACCCAGAGAGCCCTTTAGCGATGTAGACAGACTAATGATAATGCTAATAGTCAAACGTGTGTGAATGAAACAAAACACAACTCCAGGTGTGTTTTTGATGAGATAACAACATTATAACATGACTTAAATCTCGCCTTAGTCCATTCTGCATAATATAGGACCTTTAACAGTAAACCTGTATGTAGTTTTTACCTGAGCGAGACTCCACTGATGGTCGCAAACTCTAACTTTCTTTTCAGCACTTCCTTTATCATCCCTTTGTCCGGCCCCTTCTTCTCCTTCTCTCGTCCAATCAGATAGATGCCTTTAGGGGTCAGGATCAGATCTCTCTTGATCGACTAAGAACAGAAACATAAACTGAAACTAGTGCAGATATGATGCATTCACACTTGCTCTGGTTTTAGTCCCTTAGTTCCAAGTATTTAAAGCTGCACTGTGTAACTTTTCTGGTGAGGAGTCCACCATCTGCTTTTCTCCATGGAAATGTTATTGTTTTGTCTGGGATGTTCCACAATATGGCATTAATATGTTACGATCACATTTATCATGCATTTATTCAGTTGCAGATGTTTGTATTCCTCAAAACACCTCCAAATACATGCATTCTTACTGTGAGCAGGGTCACCTCTGCACAGATCTGATCTGTAACGTGGCTTGGTGGTGTCAACTGCTTGTCTCCATGGAGATAGACCCTCAACCAGAAAAGTTACACAGTGCACCTTTAAGTAAGCGTGAATGCTGCTGAAATGAAAGAAGTTTCACCTTAAATCTGCGGTCGAACTTGTTGACAGAATCAGCGAAGTCCACTCGTTCCCTTTTGGCCAAAAACTGTCGTAGTTCAGGCCTCTGCTCCAAACCGAGATAGTCCCCGACAAAGTTTCTATTAATGCTGTTCTTCCTCCGCTCTTTGGAGTTGTACAGGATGTCCGAGGCTGGGAATAAAAAGAAGGAATAAAAAGAAGACTTATACTCCACAAATGTAGCTGTGCAAATAATACAATTTTAATCAAATTGTTTGCAGATCACAACGATCAGCTTTGGGCTTTTTATTTTAATATTAGTCAATCCTGTGGCCGTAAAGGTATTTGATTTGATGAGGTGTTTTTCAGTTTTGGAGGAATAAACTGGATTTCTTGTGTTAAATGACACTGACCAATATGTTTGTTATATGTTCATAAACCTCAATATTAAAGGCCATGTTTTGAGCCAGTGTTGGTAACTCACCCTCCTCTCTCATCTGCTCGTACTTCTTCCTGGCGATGAAGCGTCTCCAGGCTTTTTGGATGATTCGAGCAAAAGTATCAAACTTTCTCTCCCTCATTTCTTCCAGAAGGAAAAGCTACAGGAAAAAGCACAGTTCACAAAGGCGAAATTTTAATGTTTATATCAAAGGGAGGTTGCTGTTTTTGTAGGTTTTCAATACATTTCAATGATTAATATTCTCCATATTTTTCTGAAAAAAGCTATAAACATAATTTGAAAGGAGCCGAGGGGACCTAGGTAGGATAGTACTTATATAAAAAAATACCTTCATGATATAAAGATGCTACTGAAATCAAAAACATAAATGCCTGTTACCGATTCTGGGTTCTTGACGAAGACCTTGGTGCGTCCCATCTGGTACTGGTCTGTGTCCATGTTGACCGAGCGCAGCAGATGAAGAACGCCCTGCTGCTCAGGACCCCTCCAGCACGGCCACGTCTCCGCCGTGAGGATCGCATATCTGAGGAGACATGCAACACGGAAAAGTTTAATAAAGTCATTCTACTTCTTTCAGAACATGTCATTTGTCATTTTGTTTCTTTGGGTATAATATTTCACAGTACGGCATAAAACCCAACTATATCCATGGAGAATGTTCCGAAGTATGGTGTTAACTTTCTATTTCCGTGGAATCAAGCAGGTGATACGGCACCTCCAGAAGGTTACGCGGTGTTACTTTAAGCTAATGGCTGTAATGCTAATAACTGACGACCAAACCGACCTCATCAGAAACTTGTTGAACAGTCGTCGATAGGCAAACCCAGCTCTTCTGACTCTGATGTTTTCTCTCAGTCCCAGGTACTCCACTTGATGCTTCACTCTAGAAATAATGTGCAATTCAAAAATACTGGTGAGATATGGTATTACAACACAGATTATATTAGGCACACTACCAGATACACTAAAATGACTTGAGCCTAAAGGAAGAAAACTTAATTTTTTTAGACACATTTTTAAAAATACAGTTTTTTATGCATTTATTAGCAAATTGTTTAGATTAATTTACAGGACTGAAAACTAACAGATGTGGTCCCAATAGGTCAGTTTAAACTATTGCTAAAAGACTTGTAAATGAGATCTATGGTTTGTAGTTCTTATGCTTGCCTCAGTGTATGTTGATGTTTTGACTGATCTGTGTTGCTATTAGTAATTTCCCGGTTAAATAAAGGTTAAACAATAATGTAAGTTTAAATTTTAAAAAGTCGTTGCTGACCTGCTCTCCTCCCAGTCTTTCGGCCTCTTCGTCTCGTTTGGTTTGATACAGCGAATGTAGTGAGGGGTGCACTTCATCAGCGTGTTCACCAGGTCATTCGCTTGTTTCTTTTTGGGGAGGTAAGAGGTTTATATTAAAGGTCCCATCTTACGCGATTTTCTGATCTATGTTATAATGTTGTTTCCTGATCAAAAACATGTCTGGAGTTGTGTTTTGTTTTATTCACACATGTTTTACACATAAATATTTAGGCTGAGTTCTTGTCTCAGAAACAGGAAACACTCTGGTAAAACAGGAAGTGCCTCACTGGGTTTTTAAACTCCATACACTTTCACTAGAATCATTTGGATAATCTCAGCTCTAGAACTGCCAATATCTACTGAACAAAAGGTAATAGGCAGCCGTTAACTTGAACTCTACCCCTTCATGACATCACAAGGTGGAGCAGAGCATTTTGAGCTTTAGAGATGTAGACAGACTAAGAAAAATATCTGCGTAATCCCTCAGTCGTCCAGGTCTGATCCATAGCAAAAGATGAAGTCAAGCTGAAGAAGCGGCGTTGATGAGCAGCAAAACTAAAAATTTTGACTTCGTCTTTTGCTACTAAGAAAAATACTAAAACTCAAACATGTGTGAATGAAACAAAACACAACAGATATGTTTTTGATGCGGTAACAACATTACAACATGACTTAAAGCTCACAAGAGTGAATTTTGCTTAATATATTAAGTTAAAAGTTAAAAAAATTGTACAATATATTTTACCTTGATCTTGGAGCCAGCTGTGGTGGGTCTGCCCTTCTTATCAGTGTTGAGGTTTTCAGGAAACAAACTACGAATAAAGTCACTTTGGACAAAAACAAAGTATATTAGGCCTTTTCACAATTAAACATGCATTTCCAGCATTTTTTCAGTTACAAGAGTTTTATTCAAAATAAACAAACAAAACAAATAGTCCTCCTTGGTTTGGTGAAGTCGTCTGCTTGTCTCCATGGAGACTGCTAAGTTTTGTGATATTCTATGGAACATATTTTTAAGCAATAATTCGTAATTAAATCAATTCTAGATAGATAAGTTAAAGGTCCCATGTTACGCAAAGTTGACTTTAAGCCATGTTAGAATGTTGTTTCCTCATCAAAAACACACCTGGATTTGTGTTTTGTTTCATTCTCACATGTTTGAATAATCCTGTATTAATACTCTGTCTACATCTCCAAAGCTCAAAATGCTCCTTCCCCCTTGGTGATGTCATGAAGCGGTAGTTTTTAAGTTAACAGCTGCCTTTAGTTCAGTAGAGATTAGCAATTCCAGGGCTAAAATCATCTAAATGCTTCTAGTGAAGGTGTATAGATTTTAAAAATACAGTGGAGCACTTCCTGTATCACCACATGACATCACAAGGAGGAGTGTTTTCAGTTTGAGAGAAGAACACAGCCTGAATATGCAGGATTATTGTGTTAAACATGTGTGAATGAAACAAAACACAACTCCAGATATGTCTTTGATGAGGAAACAACATTAAAACATAGATCACAAAATGGCGTAATATGGGCCTTTTAAATGCCATATTCTGGAACATTCAAGCCAAAGCAGATCTCCATGGAGACTAGAAGGTTTCAGATCCTCCACCCATAAACTTATATATTGTCTCCAGCCCAAAATTGTACCATAACCTGTGACCCATGTACTGAAATATTAATATGTTGAAAATCCTCTGGTATAGTTCTTGCTAATAATGCAAACATGATGTTTTGTTTTCACAGTTCATCCCAGTTCCAGTAAACCTCTTTTGCATCTTTCCAAATGTAGGAAAATGCTAGTGTCACTTTAAAAGTCATAATACAGAGCAGAGGGACTCACTATTCACTGCTTTGCATGAGCTCGATGAGGTCTGGAAACAGCACGTCCCGGTTCCTCTCGCAGAAGCCAATCACATCGTACGACACCTGTGACACAAACAGATGAACGTGTTAGACCGGGGGAATCGGGCTGTGATGAGAGGATGAAAACTGAACATTATCTGGTCCCTGTGTGCGGTGAAACCGTCGTGACGTAACTGCTTCTCTGTTTACCTCCGCCATGTGCTTGTCTCCGTGGAGATGTCACCGCTCTGCCTGGAATGTTCCACAGCACGGCATCATACTTGACCTACTTGTATTTATTCAGTTGCGTGTGTTTTAAGAAGTGTGAACTCTCAGAAGAAGCTGCCTTTCATCACTTCTTAGGGTCTGCGCACACTTAAGCCGTCCTGGTTTGACTTTGATTTGAGCCCGGTTTAGTCCAGAAGGTTAAGCTTTAGTTTAAGGTGAGTGACTTTGGTTAAGGTTAGAATCAGGTTTCAGAAAATTAATGTAAGTCAATGTAATGTCCCCAAAAAACATGGAAACCCAACATGTGTGAGACTGTGAACGCACCCTTCATTTTCTCTACAAAATAGCGATATTTGTCTGACAACTCCCCCACCACTACATTGAAACCAGTGCAGTGTTAAGCAGTTGGACCATAGACTGATAAAGAAGTGGACTAAGGGAGTGTTATTAATGTTCATATCTTGATTTACGGACGCAGTAGCGAAATAAAAATACCACGATCATGTAGGACAGGCTAATACAAATATTTTAAGACCAAAATGATGAGCCTGACAGCAGCGGTTACGGAGGAAGGGGCGAACGTTTTTCAATAGAAAGTGAACTGCTCACTTCCTATTTGGAACGCGGCAGCTAGCGGCTCAGCTACGTCCATTTATTTACGCAGTCTGTGGGTTGGACGCAGACTTGTTCTATACCTTCCCAGCGTAGTGGTGGATGACGAAGCCTGAGTTCCAGCTGTTAAAGTGCTCATGTGTCCCCACGGCCGCCTGGAGCTTCTGCAGCAGAGTCCCGTCGGCTCCCTCTCCCTTGGCGTGCATCGTCGCGCAGACGTCGTCCAGAACAGACATGATACCGGGCGGGTTCTGCGAAGAGATAGAGCGGAGGGGTTAAAGGGGAAATACTATGTGAAGTTCAACTTTAATTCAAGTTATAACAGTGTTCCCGCATCATTAGCTTTCTCAAAGTTTGAGTGATTCATGCATGTTGTTCTTTTACTGTAGCACTTTTATTATTATTATTATTATTATTATTATTATTATTATGTTTGAGTAATCCTCTATAGAGCTCAACAATGACGATAAAGGTTCATTTCTGTCCTGTAAATGTGACTTTTTTAGTATCGATACCTGCTCAAATTAGTATATAATTTCGATTCTAGATTTAGTATCGATTCATATCTGATTTTCAACACTTTTGACAACCCTGTTAAGGTTGAGTGCAGTTAAAGAGTCTGTACATAAACTAATTCAAAACTGAAAAGAAGTTATGCTATTCAGTTTTACAGAGCCGAACCAAACCTTTTTTTTCTATAGCATTATCTTAAACAACTCTAATTAGTATCACGAGAATGGAAACCTTCGGTAGCTTGGTTTTCAATAGAAACCGTGCCTTGCTCAAATATTATACAAATCTAAATACACACACGAGATAAGCTTTGAATAAAAGGTTGTGAAATCACTTTATCAACGAGACGGCCCGACCCATGAAGCCTTGGGTCTGTCTAAACCTTACCAGTTTGTTTTCGATCAGGTCACACACTATTTTGTTGTTGAAATACTCAATTGGACTCCACTTGATTCCTTCTTGCACATACTCTTCCTATGAAAAAGAATAAATACTTGTAACAGATTGTATTTATAAAAAAAAAAAAAAAAAATGTTACAATGATGACAGATGATCACCTGCTCAGCCTTCAGGGTCAGCTCGATAAAGATTTGCTGTAGTTTTTCGTTGACAAAGTTGATGCAGAACTGCTCAAAGCCGTTTTTCTATTAAGGAAGAAAAAATATCGTCAGTGAGTACATTCTACATACATCAGAACGTAATACTACGGCTAATATCCTGTTATAGGCGCCATTTTGAGGACTTTTGGCAACGTAAAAGATATTGAAAATTATTGTTGATATTTGATGAATGATATTTTTGCACTTTTGTGTTTTCCACTCACTTTTTGTGCGATACTTGGCCCTTATTAACTGGCACATTTTAGCATATTTCTGATTGATTTCCATAATATCGTCCTTAAAGTGCACGATGTATCTTTTCGGCTGGAGGGTGCGCCACCTGCTCGTCTCTGTGGCTGCTGAAGGCGAACAAAATAACATCCGCGTGGAGACAAGTAGGTGTCAAACCCTCCACTAAAAAGTTGGTGCATCTTTTCTTTTCTTTGTTTATGTTTATTTACAGAGGGGAACCCAATGAGAGCATCCAGACTCTCTTTTTCATGGGCGTTCTGTTCAAAATATGACACAAACAAAAGAAATAAGTATAGAAGTCAGTTTAAAACATTAAAAACATGCGCAGGTGTGGGTATAAACGTTAGTTCCCAGATTATCAAATACCGATTGTGGCACCAACATGTCCAGTTTTCTTTAATATTGTTATAGAGATAATAAAAAAAAACACATTTGGATTCATTTTTGTCAATATTACCCACTGTTATTTTTATTTATTAATTACTCTGGCAACTTTATAAACAACTATGACAGTCCTAAGCCATGGATACAAATATAAGGAAACCCGAGACTGACCTGGAAGATCTCAAAACCGTAAATGTCCAGAACTCCGATACTAAACTCTTCATGTGGCTTTTGTATCGCTCTGTTAATGGCCTAAAACAGAGAAAGCTTAATGTCATCTTACGTGGTAACCTTCTCACTCCATAAGTAAGATCCTGGAGTACCTCGACCAGGTAGTCAAACAGCCGTGCGTAGAGGGCTTTGGCCAGAGCGTCCCGGGTGTAGGTGGCCTGCTCCTGGTTCAGGGTCACGTTTATGGACTCGGACTTGCCCCCCCATTTGGAGTCCATCTTTCGACTGGTCAGTTTGTCCTGGAGCCGGCTCGGGTCTATGCCTAAAAGATACGCCGGGAAAGCCAGCACTGGAAAAACAAAAAATCCTGTAATGTCGAGCTCACGAACCATAGACAGATTAATTTAATAGATTTGAGAGAGGCATAAGTTTAAACAGACGATATTACGCTACTTTCTGATCCATGTTGTAATGTTGTTTCCTCATCAGAAACATACTTGGAATTGTGTTTTGTTTCATTCACACAAACCCTGCATATTAGGCTGATGTTGTTTCCTCATCAGAAACATACTTGGAATTGTGTTTTGTTTCATTCACACAAACCCTGCATATTAAGGCTGAGTTCTTCTCTCAGACAGAAAACACTCTATTCCACCTTGTGATGTCATGAAGTAATACAGGAAGTGCTCCACTGTGTTTTTAAACTCCATACACCTTCACTAGAATCATTTCAGCCCTGGAATTGACAATCTCTACTGAACTAAAGGTAAAAGGAGCTATTAACTTGAAAACTACTGCTTCGTGACATCACAAGGTGGAACAGAGCATTATGAGCTGTGGAGATGTAGACAGACTAATAATAGTGTTACTCAAACATGTGCGAATGAAACAAAACACAACTCCAGGTGCGTTTTTGATGCGGTAACAACATTATAACATGGCTTAAAGCTCAAAAGAGTCAATTTTGTGTAATCTAGGACCTTTAAATGTGTTAAAACTTTTAAAGTAGTGAATTTAAAATGGAAAATAAAAGGGCTTGTTGGAAGAAATATCTTTGTTGATTTAAAGGTGCACTATGTAACTTTTCTGGTGGAGTCCGTCACCTGGCTGTTGGTTTCCATAGAGATTCGTAGACATTTGTAATGTTCAAATTGGAAATAACCCACCTCCCAGTTACCTGCAGTCAAATCAGGTGGTGGACTGATAGCAGAAAAGTTACATAGTGCAGCTTTAGACAGTATGATGAGGACAAGCCAACCTCTGAGCGCTTCTGTTTACAATCAACGTAGAGCTTTTCAAATTTACATCAAATATCACTCTGAAAACAGTGGTGGAATGTAACAATCTAAGTAAAAGTAGTAAAGTTCTCTACTTAAGTAAAAACTGTAGGTATCTGTATTTTCCTTTTTAAATTTTAAAGTGGATCACTACATTTCTGAACAGGACTGAAAAGTAAAAGTGTTTTTATTATTGTTTGAGACCTGCTGAAAAGGCTTCGGTGTTTATTTTTAACGTATTCGACAAAATGCAAAAATAACAAATAAAAACAACTAGAAAAAAAAGATCGATTCAGTCGTTTCAGCACAAATCTTTATCAAAATCACTACATTTGAACATTTGTACATTTTTAAACTGGTACTTTAATACGTTTACTCAAGTAGATTTTTTCATATGATACTTTTACTTGAGTAATTTTTGCTCTGATATCTGTACTTTTACTTAAGTAACAAAACTGAGTACTTCTTCCACCACTGTCTAAGAATAAACATGAATTTGGACGAGGGAGACAGTAGTGGACCATCTTCGCCTCTGCACAATCAGCTTTAGCTACAATCCTGCATATTCACAAGTATATACGTTTTTTTCAATTTTAACATACATTGCCAACTTAATAAATAAATACAAATACATACAAAAGAACAGGCACCGTGAACTGTCTGAGCACCTAAAGGTAAACACGAATTATATTCAGTAGCTGCGGTGAAGCTCTAAGCAACCGGAGCGAGACTAGACAAACAGCAGAGTATCAATTAGCGGGGAGTCTACGGGGAGCACGAGGCTCATGCTCCAGCCCCGGAGGAGAGACGCAGCCAATTTACAGCCGTATGTGAAGAGATACGTGAAATCGCTTTAATTACAAGATTTCCATTGCATCTTACAGTAGAACTCTAACTGGGCCCGTCAATAATTACCATATCGATTTGTCGTTCAACACATGTTAGACGGAACAATACTTTTTGGGGGTCAGTATTTATCGTCAGACTTTTTCTTTGTACTTGTGCGGAACTTTTTGTTATTTGTCCTGATCTATGATTAGATTTGAGCTGTAGAGGGATGAATACATAACTTATATGACTCGTTACATATATACAAACTATTTACAAATGTTTTTTTTTTATTAATATTGCACATTTAGAATATTTTTTTAAGATAATCCTGCTATGGAGCTATTGTGTCAGTGCAGTATTGTAGTTTCAGTATCATTGTTTATCGTTTATATTTTCTTTAGCAACATATCGCACCTCAAATTGTGTTATATGGTCTACCTCTAACATATATGGAGTTATTCTACAGTTCATTTTGAGGTTTCAGAACTGGCAACTTGTCCTAGTTTGGTCCTGGTTTGAGCGTAGTTTAGTCCAGGTCTATAGTCTGTAGCAGTGTTTCTCAAACTGTGGTACGTGTGCCTCCTTCTGGTGGCACTTGGACAACTCTTCAGTCTATGGGTTTGCCTAATGTAAAGCTCATTTTTGTCGTCTCTTGGGTAATTTCTTGATTAGAACTACAGTAGAGATGGTGCAGTCCGCTTTTAGACCTGATTTAGCCCTAGATTAGACCTGGAATAGTCCTGTTATAGACTTGGTTTAGATCTGGTGCTCCTCTGAAAAGCCAAATCTTTTCTTTGGTGTGTAGTTTGTGCGTCACTTGTCTATAGGTCTGTTTTAGTTTAATCCCAATTTTGATTCAGTTCTTACACTAGATAACTTTTCTGGTGGAGGGTTCACCACTTGCATGGATCCATGGATATGCTACTGCTTTGCCTGGAATGTCCCACAGTAGGGCATTCGACTTATCTCCATGGAAACCGACAGCTCATGTTTTTTAAAGGTATTTTATAACTGAATAAATGCAAGACTGATACGTTTAATTCCATCATTTTGAACATACCGGGCAAAAAAGTGACATCTCCATGCAGACAAGGAAAAGGCAAACTCCCGCCAGAAAAGTTACATAGTGTAGCTTTAGTTAAATAAATGGAAAAACCCTTTAGAATAAGATAATAGTTTTTTTTGCATGTCTGTGTGTTGCGACAGGCCTCTCTTTGTGTTCGAGTAAACATTGACACTGTTATCTGAAGTATTTGGTGTTGCTGTTGGGTGTGAGCTCACAGTCTGTGCTCTCCACTTGGCCGTAGTTTCCTGCCTCAATGAAGCTGATGTTTCCCAAATGGAGGATCCCGGCCACGATCTGCAGCACCTGAGCCTGCACCTGCGCGGAGATACCGATAACCTGCATCGCCTCCTGCACGGAAAAACACAAAACACAACAGTTAAACAGGTTTAACTTATATTATATTACACAGAACTGACTCTTGTGAGCGTTAAGACATGTTATAATGTTGTTACCTCCTCAAAAACATACCTGGACATGTTTTTGAGTAACCTTTTGTTATTAGTCTGTGTATATCTCCAAAGCTTAAAATACTCCGTTCCACCTTGTGATGTCATGTAGTGGTAGTTTTCAAGTTAACAGCTCCTTTCACCTTTAGTTCAGTGGAGACGGTCAATTCCAGGGCTGAGATTATCCAAATGATTCTAGTGAAGGTGTGTGGAGTTTAAAAACACAGTGGAGAACTTCCTGTATTACCACATGACATCACAAGGTGGAGCAGCGTGTTTTCAGTTTGAGAGAAGAACTCAGCCTAAATATGCAGGGTCTGTGTGTTAAACATGTGTGAATGAAACGAAACACAACTCCAGGTCTGTTTGTGACGAGGAAACAACATTATGACATAAATCAAATACTGAAATATTGTCCCTTTAAGAAATGTAAAATCCTCCAGTTAAGTTAGTCCTGACCGAGCTTAGACCAAGGTCTGGGGATGGGTCCCTGGGCTCTGTACTGCCCCTGACAGGTCCCCAGAGGCACGGGTCAAATGCAGTGGACACATTTCTGTACAGGGGCAATAAAGTTGACCTTAACCTTGATATTTGAGCTGCTAAACTCATACACAGAACATGTCTGTAGAGGTGTAAGATTCGCATGTATGTCAGAGGGTATTTTGTTGTTTGTAGAGAAAAAAAAGTTAACTAAATAATTGCAGTCTTAACAATTTGCAAATTACATTCAAAGTGCAGTTTCAGTTTGATTACGATTAACGTTGCAGCCCTAATTTGACTTGCGCCTTGTCATTAGAGGTCGGCCGATACACCAGACCGATATTTGCCCTTTTAGTCGACCTTGAATCTCCAGCACAGGCCGATATTTTGTCTTTATGTATATTTATGTAAAGCTTTATTTGAACACTTCAGTGTAAAGAGATATCTACACTGCAACTGCTCTTATAGGCCTATGGTAAAAAGGGCTGTGGGTAAAGTTGTAGTTAATTTAAGTTACAAAATTTGGGGAAAATAACCAAAATTGGCCCTACATATCGGCCCAAAAATATCGGCAGAGCTTATCAGCCATCGGATAAGCTCTGGATGTGAAACAATCGGCATCGGCCATGAAAAAAACATATCAGTCGATCTCTTCTTGTCATCTTTCGTAAGTTATCAACTGTATATTTTGTGAATGATTTGCTCTATTGAAATCTCTCAAATGCAAAATGGTTATAAATCCCAAGACGGCTGTGGGTAAGTAGAGAACCACCAAAAAAACCACCTAAAGCGCCACGTGTATTCATTCAAATCTGACTGACAGACTTGATATAAACTAATATACTTGACGAATATGCTCAAGTCAGTGAGAAATGAAATGGACTGGTCTGGAAAATTCCTTAGTTTTCATGTGAACAATGTTTTTTCAAGGAGGAAAAAAAAACAAACATGCAAAACAGGTGGAATGCACAGGCCAGAGTAAACATAGATTTGACTTGAGGCTGAGCTGTGACACTGGAGAGAGAAAGAGCCACACAGCCATGTTTGTTTATACGATTTTACTAGAAAAATGCCACAAGAAATGTCTTTTAAAGCCACTGGGGGAAGTGGGTCGGAAGCGTGAGAATCTTCAGGGATCAGATTAATAGCAACTAATCAGTTATTGAAACAATAGTCAGTTAATACAAAAATATTCAAAATGTAAAAATGTAATTTGTCTGTAAATACACAGTTATCAAGTTGAACTCTAGATGGATCACTTCAGCTTCACTTAGGTCAAATGTATTAAAAATCAAATCCTTTATGCTAAATTTAATTCCACACTGCGGTATATTCCAGGCAATCTCTGTATCTAAGAAAAGTGAATTGGATTTAAAAAAAAACCAAAACATAAACAATGGCAAAATCCCTAATCATCTTGATCAAAATGTATTTTTTCCTCTTAAAAAAAAAAAAAAAAATTCAATAGTCATTTCATCAACTTAAATTACACAATTTTTTTTTTTTTTTTTACCTGTGGCATGTATTATATAAAAAAGCAGTATTCATATTTTATTTGAGTATTTATTCCCACAAGTCTAAAATGTCTGGATCTCAGTTCAGTTAGAATTTGTTCTGTGTTCTGCTACAGTACAGTATTTTTTCAATGCTCACAAGTTGTTTGAGTAAAAGTGTGTTGTTTGTACCATAGTTTCCTGAAAGTCTTTGCTGTCGTTGGTCCCGTCCACCTTGTACGTGCCAGACTGGTTGAGGTAGTAGTAATAGTCTGGAGTCATGATGCCCAAGCCTTCCTTCTGCTGTGCGTTGGCGCCCTCTAGCAACTGCAGGGGAACAGCACAAAACATGTTTAAGGCAAGACACGGTCAGTTCGGCCTGTCAGGACGACACATTCTGAAGCTTGATGTACTGCTACAGAGACATACTGCGATAAATGATAATACTGAAAGTATTTTGTGCCTGTGACACAATAACCATAATAATAAATAATCATTAAAAGACAGGAGCAGCAGCAAATAAAGGAAGAATGAAGCAATACTTAGCCACAGAAGAGGCCTATTCAACCCTCTGCAGCCCAAATCTTATTGCATTACAACAAAAATAACAAAAATCTCCCCATTATTGCAAAGAAATTATACACACGATAAATATTGAGCCCTAAAATATATTGATCCAGCTTTAAATTACTGAACGATAAGTCGATATAGTAAAAATCGTGACAGTCCGTTTGTTCATTCAGCGTTTAAGCTTTTACATAAAAACAACAAAATACATTTTATTATTTCATTTGCATCCACAGGTTTAAACGGGACATTGTAACAAGATTTGAATCGTATAGAAGGATTTGTTGATATCTAATTGTAAGCTCGATTTAATAAAGTTGTAACTCAAAAAAATTTGAATTTTTAGGCTGATTTCTAGTCAAATCTAGTTTACTCAAATACGAGAAAGGATATCCAGAATCCCGTTTGTAGATTTTTGTATGCAATATGTCAAAAAATGAAGCAGGAAATTTAAACCTGACCCCATCCATTTTTAAGATTCATGTCAAATATGCACAATTTTGGCCATTTTTGCACATAAAATGCCTTATTTATATATAAAGAGCAGCTGTTTTGTCTTTGGACCCAGCGCAGTCAGAACTTTTTATGAGCTGTGCATGTCTCTACTTACCAGTGCTTATTCATATATAAAACATTACATGATGAAAAACTTGTAATACATTTTTTCTTATTTTCTTCCTTCTTTATTTAAGTAAATCACAGAATAAGTTTCAAATTGATATCTCTAAAGTTGAATTCCTTCCTATTCGCCTGCAGTGCCTTAAAATAATATGATTTCCAGCACTAGTTTTTGTCTGACCTGATAATAGATGTGGAAGTTTCTCTCGTTCTCATTTTGGCTCACAACTCGAGATTTTTCCAACAAGAAGTTTGAAATTTTCCCGCCGTCAGGTTCTCCTCCTCTGCTGAACTGAATTTCAAAATATTTTCCCTGAAAGAAAAAAAAACAAATGAAATAAATAAGCATAAATATAATTGTGTGTGCAAAAGAGCTCTGTTCAATAATATGTTGCGTTATGTTCTAGACTTGGACGATAATTCCAGATGGAGGGGCCTCTCTTATGTAACTCTGCGGGAGATTTACTATTTTTGAAAGAAATATCCAAACTTCTGATCCACAAATGAACCCACATTATATTTTCACAGGGTTTAATGCAGTTTGTAGTTTGTAGGTGTGAAAATTGCAACTGATAAATCAAGTTTTAAAAGCAGAAGTTTTCAGTCATTCAAAATACCCAAAGGTAATGTGACGTATTTATTTATTTTACAGTCCATGTTTGTATGTAACAGGTAATTACATGATAGTAAGGTTTAGGGTGAAGAATTACAAGTTATTACATTGTACTTAATGATGTATTTAACGGCCAAACCATTAAAGGCTTTTGTAATCTGTAAAATAAAATGTCCCATCTCAAACACCAACAAGCATATCATTTAAAATCATATATGTTTTAAATAAAGATAGACTGATAATTGAACTTTTCAGCCCTAACTTTCCAGCACAGGCCGATATTTTGTTTTGGTTGAACTGCTGCCTAAAGAATATGCATTAAACTTTATTTGAGCATTTTAGTGGTTTTAAACAATCGGTATCGGCCCGAAAAAAACCCGTATCGGTCGATCTCTAATTTCTCAGTTTTAGTATGTTGCAGTAGTTCAAAGATGTGAATGACGAGGTAGTGACTAAACCATGGGATAGTTTATACATGTCTGCAACTGTTTAAACGTCTAAATGTGTTTATATGTTAGTTTTGTTATTATGGACCTCACTGTTTTTGTAGATTTTTGTTCTTTTGTTTTTCTCAATAAAAAAAATTATTAATATTTCAATCATTAAAAAACACACACATGCTCAAACTCAAAGCTGTAATTTAGTTCTGAGAAATTGCCTTTAGTCTTAGGCCAGCACCTTTTCTTACAAATGTGACAAAAAGTCAAAGAACAATACAGTATTAATAGGAATAACTTACAAATCGACTGGAGTTGTTGTTGCGGACAGTTTTAGCATTTCCAAAGGCTTCCAGCAGCGGATTGGACTGGAGGATAATATCTTTTACATGCTACAAAAACATAAAATATAACAATAAAATACAACACAGCAGTATGTGAGGCATAATCACAGCACCAATGCCCACCAAAGAGTTGTTCCACAATATGAATAAACATGAACTTGCATAGAATTCCACAGTATGGCATTAAATGTGTTTATCTCCAGGCCAAGTCACAGGTCAGATACTGTATGTGGTGACTGTTTTTTTAGGCATTTTTCTGAAATAAATACACCTGTAATGAAATAAAAGCATGTTCACACTCGCACATAGACCACGTCAAAATCTAAACTAAACTGGGACAAACACTGGAACTGAACCTGGACTAGACCAGGACTAAACTAAATTAGACAGACAAATCATGACACCTTTAATGTCATACTGTGGAACACTGCAGCCAACGCAAAAAAATCTCCACGGACACAAGCGAGTGCCGAATCATCTACCACAAAAGTTACACAGTGCATCTTTACATCTCACCTGCACTTTGGCTCCACCTCCTGATACTTTGGAAATGTAGCCCATAATATATTTGGCAGCCACGGTCTTACCAGCACCACTTTCACCACTAGAGACATAAACCATCAGTTAGAAACCGTCCAGTTTGAACCACAGACTGTGTAAAGAAGTGGACTAAGTGAGCGCGACGTCACCCACAGCGTTCGGCTCCGGTCAAATGAAGCTCATCGAGGCCAGAAGTTACAGGGGCCAATTTAGGGCTGAGGTCCATATTTGGAATTCCGACCGCGAGTATCAAAGCAACCAAAGAGCCAATCCGGAGCGAGGCAGTTGAAGGTAACGTCCCTTCCCGCCCGCACCGCTGGTTTAGCGGGGAAAAGGCGCTTAGCCAGGCTGTCAATCAAATCGCCTGATTTGTCTATTACTAATGTTCATATTTTGATTTACAGACACAACAGTGAAATAAAAACACCAGGATCGTGTAGAGCGGGTCAATAGAACATTTTAAGACCAAAATATCGAGCCTGACAGCAGCAGTTACAGGGAGAGGGGCGACGGTTTTTCAATCCAAAGTGAATCGGAGCTCAGGTCTGTGAGGCCGGAAGCGCGGCCGGGGTCACTTCCTGTTTGGAACGCGGCGGCCGGCAGGTTAGACATGTCCATTTATATATACAGTCTATGGTTTGAACCCATGGAGACAGTTGAAGTGAACGATCAAGTGCTGTTGTAATTTTAGGAAAGTACCTGTTTTGTTTTTTTTTAATAATTTGAATACCATGAAAATGAAAGTAAATGTACCACAATACAGTTTTAATTACTATTCTGGCTTTCGGTACTGTATTTAGTTACTTCCCTTATGAGAAGTGAAATTTCATTTGAAAACTTAAGTTGCCGATCTTTGTACATAACTGTCTCAATAGATATTTTTTGTCTCAAACTTGTCCAGCTCCTTTTGATACCTGCCTTATAATAACACACTGGTTTTCTCCATCGATCATCATGTTTCTGTACATATTGTCGGACAGTGCGTAGATATGAGGAGGGTTTTCGTACTGGGCCTATGAAAAAAAAAAAAAACATACAGTGAAAATAAACATTTGTTATTATAATTTGATAATTTAAACGTATGAAAATATTTGGTTTTACTCACAGCTCCTTGGTACAGCTCGATCTCTCGGTCAGTGAAGTAGGGCATCTGTTTGAACGGGTTTACTGAGATTAACACGGGGCCTATGTAAGTCTGAACACGCAGGTTAAGGAGGCAGCCAGACAGAAGAGTTTAACACATTATAGTTTAGATTCAAGATGGACTTTGTTAAAGGCTCATGTCTTCACCTGTGAGAAGCTCTTCAAGTGAGACACATTGTTCCAAGAGGCACAATTCCTGTTTCTCATTTAGTTTTTACTCAGGAACAATGTTGCTGTGATCAGGCACTTAACAAATAGTTTTTGCAAATCATTATTTAAATGTGACTTTATTGTTTCTATCAAAATGATTAAAACGTACAACGAATGTCCTCATATGTGGACATCATTTTTCTCATAATGTAAAAAGATAATTCTTTGTTTTTACACTCATCAGCTCCAGTCAGACCAAAGAACAAAGAGAAAATATGAATAAAGCGTGAAGAGTTCAGGTCTCAGGAGGTTAAAGTAATCTTAATGTATGTAAACTTCTGACTTTGAAGAAAGTAATGAAAAATTGTCCTCCTTCGCTCGTTATTCTGGCATTTAGCGAACAGAAATAATTTTGGTAATCCTAACTGACAGTGAAAAAAAAGTGTATGCGTCTTTTTTATATAGTGTATTAAACGTCTGGTTTCAAATGTAAATACATACTAATCTACACTTGAAACTGTAACTACACTTCTTTATGTGTCATCAGTACAGTGTGATAATAGGCTACCGTATTTTCCGGAGTATAAGACGCACTGGAGTATAAGTCGCACTGGAGTATAAGACGCACTGGAGTATAAGACGCACTGGAGTATAAGACGCACTGGAGTATAAGACGCACTGGAGTATAAGACGCACTGGAGTATAAGACGCACTGGAGTATAAGTCGCACTGGAGTATAAGACGCACTGGAGTATAAGTCGCACCAGCCAAAAAATGCATAATAATGAAGAAAAAAACATATATTTCACATATAAATCGCATCTGAGTATAAGTCGCACCCCCGGCCAAACTATGAAAAAAAGTGCGACTTATAGTCCAGAAAATAAATGAAGAAACAACACCATAGGTCAAACTACAAGTGCTTGGAGAGGACTAACTAAAATAATTCAAGATTTGAGTACTGAGCTTACATAACATTCTATCGCAGATCAAATTCTTAAAAGTGCACTGTGTAACTTTTCAAATAAGGGTCCACCAGCTGCTTGTCTTGCCTGGAAAGTTCCACATGTTTTCCACATATTTATTCAATTAGAGTTCGTTCTTGCCTACTGATACTACCTGTATCGACCTGGGTGTGTGATGCTAACTGTAGGCACTGCTCTGTCAGAGGCTTTGTTAGACTTTAATCTGATATTTATTTGAACACAATCAACAACTGAAACAACTCACTTAGTTGGAATTACAACTATTACAGGTGAGATGATTTTTACTGTCAAACAAGTCCCTCTCAAATAAAATTACAGCCACGAGCTAGCTAGCATTAACTAACAGTTTTTCAGCTAGCCACGCTCTCCTTTTTTGTTGAAAATCAAACCTAAACAGGACCATGAGCACTTGTACTGATCACAGGCTCCTGAAAATGTGATGTTTATATCCGCTTTGTTTTTTTCTAGCGTTTTCAGACTATCTTAAGACTTTATTGGCAGTGTTTGCTAATGTGTGCGTTGTGTCACCGTGGTAAATCCTGAACATTGCCACAGACCTGTAACTGGTGCCGCTACCTGATGGTCTCTGTGATTCTTTAGATACAGTAGGAATACAACCGGTACAACATTAGGTTCAACTCAATTCCATTAAAATGAAATACATTTGTTTACCAAGAGGAAGTGCTGTTTTGAGTCAGCGTCACTGAAGACCTTTAATACTGGTGTGGTTAATGCAGAGTGATGTCAGCTGCAGCTTCTTACCAAGAATTTGTCTCACTCCAAATTTGGGCCTGCGCATTTTAAAAGACGGAAGTGAGCTATTGTGCCACTAACAGAAGAGGAAGAAGAGGATTTTATATAGAGATACGTATATGTAACTTCTTTGTTATCAAAGTTATATTATATATATATTAAGCAAATCCCATTTAAATTAAAATGGTTGTTCCCAGAGTGTACATATATATTGGGGTAAAAATGAAACCACTGTCTGCATCTAATTATACATTTTCAATTGTCCGTAAACCAGGCTGGTGCACTGTTAGCATCCTAGTTGTTAGCATCACACTGCTCTGGCCTCTGAAAGTTGTGAAAAGTGCTGATAAACTAATCATGGTGAATAATTAGGACGCTCATAATGAATAAGGGAAGTGAGGGACAACTCTGGAGCACTGCAAAACCTTTCAAATGAACTAGATCTGTTTAAAATAACTGATATTCAGGACACATTCAGCACCACGGGCACGGAAGTGATGAGACTGTACTGGTTGCCGTGGTAATAACACAACACAGCAATATATGAGCATTACTGTAGACTACTACTATAAAACACTAATTACCACCTCTATTCAAACCAGTTAAAGGTGCACAATGTAACTTTTCGAGTCGAGGGTCCGGAGTCACCTAGTTGTCTTCTTGAAGAGATTAGTGCTTTGCCTGAAATGTTCCTCAGTGTGGCATTGATTGTATTGTAGGCTAAGTTACAGGCTAGATCTATGGAGAGGTCACAGTAAAAATGCATTATTTTTACGCATTAAAAAAAAAAAAAAAATGAAAACACCTTTACTCGAAAGAATCAGAACGGAAGATAGACTTCAGTGGAACATTGCAGCAAAGCTAGAACATCAGCTAATGGTAACACTCACAATTGATGCTGTGTCGTCCCTGTTTTTTGTTGATTTGCCTTATTCCAGACTCAGTGCTGCATAAAAATACAGAGAGACATCATTCTGGATTTGACAGGCAATTTGTTAATAATTAGCTGAGTTACAATATGTGCCAGATTTGGTGTCTACAAATAGTTTCCCTGTGAATATCAGGATACAAAGATATAGTCGTCCATGTATCTCTTCTTGAGGTTCTCGACGATGGCGTCTTCTGTGATCTTGGACAGCAGCACCATGTCGTCCACTCCGCTCTGCTTCACATTCTGACTCTGCCAGTGGTACTTGGCCTAGAAGCACAGAGGACGTGATAACGGTCAGGCCTTTTGTCGGGTTTCGGATGACAACAAAACATCTACAGTCCAATACTACTTGATACAGATGGAGGGGGCAGCGAAAAAGAATACTGTTAAAATGCAGGTTTTTGTGGTAATATAACAAGTTAATAGGTCTTATCACTAAACAACTAGACATGATCAGCTTCAACATTTGTGCTTTCACCTTTTGAATATTTCATGGCAAAGTACAATGTAATCAACAGGGAAAACTGTCTCTCGCCCCCCATCTGAGAGTATGACATCTTCACATTCAAGAATCTGGAAACCACCAACGTCTGGGGAGTTTGTTGGGCAGCGGTTGATAAAAGAAATATTGGTCGGCTAAAGACGTCTGCGCATTGTCTGAAAAAGGAGGTGGCATGGCGCTGGCTAAAAAAATCATTATGATCTTCTGCAAAAACGACTATGTGCACAGAAAAGTACCAG
>KN486386.1:8060-21553 GCA_000787095.1 Periophthalmodon schlosseri | reverse complement strand
ATGCAAAGACCTCTCTTCACACATATAAATGAACTTTGTGTTTGATTTTGCACAGATACAAACAGGAAGACTAGACAGCGCGAATGGTAATACGTACAGGAGCTTCATTTTCAACGGTAAAAACAGTATAAAGTGACCACCACAAATTTGTTGGAAATTTAAAGGCAGTGTATGTAACTTTTTAGCTTAAAAAATCAAATCAAAACCTGTATTTTCATTTTGGATGTTTATATTGCATTGAAAAACATGTGTCCTTACTGTGGGTGGGCTCGCCTCTCCACAAACCTGGCTCTTTTAGCCTGGAGGAGGGCTTGTTTTTTGTCCCTTTGGCTATAATATTCCACAGTCCGGCACAAAACGTATCTATCCCCGTGGAGAAAGTTCCGAAGTGTGGTTTTAATTACACATTTCCATGGAATAATGCAGGCGATGTGCCACCTCCAGAAAATGACACATTGTATTTTTAAAATCACAGATAACTGCAATCCCAGTATTTGATTTAAAGTTTTTATCAGTTGTAACAGACACAGAGAGACTGGAATAATTAGTGCAGCCATTTTACAACCATGAATGAAACACCCAAAAACTCTTGATTTTTTGTGATTATCATGTTTGTAAATATCATTTTTTTTATACTAGTCCTGACATCGATGGAAAAGTGGGATATTCTTTAAGTAAGTGGGATGAGGGAGAGGGGTAGTAGTAGTAGTAGTAGTAGTAATAGTAGTAGTAGTAGTAGTAGCAGTAGTAGCAGTAGCAGTAGTAGTAGTAGCAGCAGCAGTAGTAGTAGTAGCAGTAGTAGTAGTAGAAGTAGTAGTAGTAGCAGTAGTAGCAGTAGCAGTAGTAGTAGTAGCAGCAGCAGTAGTAGTAGTAGCAGTAGTAGTAGTAGAAGTAGTAGTAGTAGCAGTAGTAGCAGTAGCAGTAGTAGTAGTAGCAGCAGCAGTAGTAGTAGTAGCAGTAGTAGTAGTAGAAGTAGTAGTAGTAGCAGTAGTAGCAGTAGCAGTAGTAGTAGTAGCAGCAGCAGTAGTAGTAGTAGCAGTAGTAGTAGTAGAAGTAGTAGTAGTAGCAGTAGTAGCAGTAGCAGTAGTAGTAGTAGCAGCAGCAGTAGTAGTAGTAGCAGTAGTAGTAGTAGAAGTAGTAGTAGTAGCAGTAGTAGCAGTAGCAGTAGTAGTAGTAGCAGCAGCAGTAGTAGTAGTAGCAGTAGTAGTAGTAGAAGTAGTAGTAGTAGCAGTAGTAGCAGTAGCAGTAGTAGTAGTAGCAGCAGCAGTAGTAGTAGTAGCAGTAGTAGTAGAAGTAGTAGTAGTTTAATGTAACTCATTTGTCAAACTGATGCACAAGAATCATTTCTTGACGATGCTTAAAAAGAGGAAACTGGTTGTGTGGGGCTTGGTCTCTGACAAAACCACATTCAAATTTAAATATAATATACCATATAAGGTCATAGAAGTGATAGACTATTTATATGCAAATATACAATTTATATGCAAATCTACAAATACATTGTTACATGCATACGCTGTGTGTCCAGGAACAAATACATCTGCTGCTACTACTACTACTACTACTGCTACTACTACTACTACTACTACTGCTACTACTACTATTTTTTGCAAGATTGTATTTAGAGACTAATACTTAGAGAAAGGCTTTAGAACAGGTTCCCAACTTGTGGGTGTGGGCCCAAAAGTGGGTCACAGAAATGTAGTAGTAGCACCTTGTAGTTGTAGTAGTAGTTGTAGAAGAAGTTGTAGTAGCCCAGTAGTTGTAGCAGTAGTAGTAGTAGTAGTAGTAGTAGTAGTAGTAGTAGTAGTAGTAGTAGTAGTAGTAGTAGTAGTAGTAGTAGTACCCGTGGCAGCAGTAGTCGTTGCAGTACTTGTAGTAGTAGTTGTAGTAGTAGTAGTAGTAGTAGGAGTAGTAGTAGTAGTAGGAGTAGTAGTAGTAGTAGGAGTAGTAGTAGTAGTAGGAGTAGTAGTAGTAGTAGGAGTAGTAGTAGTAGTAGGAGTAGTAGTAGTAGTAGGAGTAGTAGTAGTAGTAGGAGTAGTAGTAGTAGTAGGAGTAGTAGTAGTAGTAGGAGTAGTAGTAGTAGTAGGAGTAGTAGTAGTAGTAGGAGTAGTAGTAGTAGTAGGAGTAGTAGTAGTAGTAGGAGTAGTAGTAGTAGTAGGAGTAGTAGTAGTAGTAGGAGTAGTAGTAGTAGTAGGAGTAGTAGTAGTAGTAGGAGTAGTAGTAGTAGTAGGAGTAGTAGTAGTAGTAGGAGTAGTAGTAGTAGTAGGAGTAGTAGTAGTAGTAGGAGTAGTAGTAGTAGTAGGAGTAGTAGTAGTAGTAGGAGTAGTAGTAGTAGTAGGAGTAGTAGTAGTAGTAGGAGTAGTAGTAGTAGTAGGAGTAGTAGTAGTAGTAGGAGTAGTAGTAGTAGTAGGAGTAGTAGTAGTAGTAGGAGTAGTAGTAGTAGTAGGAGTAGTAGTAGTAGTAGGAGTAGTAGTAGTAGTAGGAGTAGTAGTAGTAGTAGGAGTAGTAGTAGTAGTAGGAGTAGTAGTAGTAGTAGGAGTAGTAGTAGTAGTGGTAGTAGTAGCAGTAGTGGCGTAGTAGTAGCCGTAGTCGTTGAAGTAGTAGTTGTAGTTGTAGTAGTGGCGGCAGTAGTAGTAGTAGTAGGAGCAGTGGTAGTAGTCGCTGTTGTTGTCGTAGTAGTGGTATTTGTAGTAGTAGTAATAGTAGCAGCAGCAGTAGTAATAATAATAGTAATGACTGAAAGGGTTTAGGCTGCAGTGAACAACTTAATGCTTTACCCTAAAGGTCTGAGTTTAAGACAACACAAGACGACAAGTATTTTGAAACAACTTCTAAAAAATATATCAGAAAAATTCCATGTGGGCAGCAGAAAACACAGAGACAATAAATATATAATATAAACAATATATCTATGGCAGCTCAGGTGTGTTTTGTCCCATACCATTGTTCAAAGGTGGAGTTGTTTCCTCTTCTTTGGCCCAGAAAATGTCTAAATTCCAGTTGATGCTCACAATTTCGACATTATGAGAGCGTCTCTACAGCAGCAGCAGCCTCCTGTCACCTACCAGAGACCAAAGACAGCTCTCACAACGCACTTCCTCAAACCCACTCAACAACAGAGCTGGATTGAAACGAGAAGTATTCAAAGATACTGAAAAAAAAAACAAAAAAACGTGTACGTACCAAGCCACGCAACTCAACTTCTGCTTTCCAGACATGTCCAAATTTATGCTGAAGAGCTGTCAGCAAATCAAATCGCTAAACTCGATTTGTGTTGTGACCAAAGTGTTGACACAGAAGTAAAGTGGCAATTAGCAGCTGCAGGTCGCTAGATGATGGTGTGTCGCCGAGTTTAAGCCGGCTCCACCCTGGCTGTGGTCGCGGAGGTGTTCCATACGCCCATAACAGTAAGGTTCATGCAAAGGTACTGAAACTGACTGAGGAAGGAAGGGGAGCTCTGTTTGGCAATCACATCAGATAAGAATACGATCAAATGCAACGAAATGGCTCGTTAAAGCCACAGCACCCGACTTTTCAGAACTTTGTGAGTGAAATCAGAAGGCTACACTATCTTCATCTGATTAAAAAACATTTTATTTATTGTAAACTTGTTGGAAAGAGTCGTGTGAGTGAGGTGAGAGCTGATTGGTTGTCCTTTGGTGATCCACTCACTGCTTCATTTCTTTGTCTGAAAAAGCTGTTCTAAAGTTGTGCTACAGGCCAAATATTCAAATCTGCAGAGATTAAAAATATGAACTAATCACTGTGTAAACTTTCTGAAGGAGAGAAACAACAGAGAAGTTATTGCCTTTAGAGAATGTTCCACAGCATGAGATCAAATATTTTCATAGGCCTGTAATTCAAATATTAATCATGTTTAAATAACAGAACAAAACAAACAAAAAAGGTTTGCTCACATATGTTGTTTGTTAAAAATACAAATTTCTCCACAGGCACAATAAAGAGGTAAGTGGTAAATGGGTGGAGAGTCGCCCTCAAGTGGAGGAGTTCAAGTATGTGGGGGTGTTGTTCACGAGTGAGGGAAGGACTGGGCATGAGATTGACGGGCGGATCGTGCAGCGTCTGCAGTGAAGCGGTCGCTGTATCGGTCTGTTGTGGTGAAGGAGCTGAGTCGAAAGGCAAAGCTCTCGATTTACTGGTCAATCAACGTTCAGACCCTCACCTATGGACATGAGCTTTGGGTCGTGACCTAAAGGACAAGATCGTGGATACAAGTGGCCGAAATGAGTTTCCTCTGCAGCGTGGCTGGGCGCTCCCTTAGAGAGAGGGTGAGGAGCTCGGTCACACGGAGGAGCTCGGAGCAGAGCCGCTGCTCCCCCACATCGAGAGAAGCCAGCTGTGGTGGCTCCTCTCGATGCCTCCTGGACACTTCCCTGGGGAGGTGTTCTGGAATGTACCACCGGGAGGAGGCCCCAGGGAAGACCCAGGACGCGCTGGAGGGACTATGTCTCTCGGCTGGCCTGGGAACGCCTTGGGGTCCCACTAGAGGAGCTGGAGGAAGAGTCTGAGGTGAGGGAAGTCTGGGAATCCCCGGTTAGACTGCTGCCCCCGTGACCCGGCCCCGGATCAGTGGAAGAAAGTGGATTGATGGTGAATGGTCACTTTTATATAGCGCTTTTCCACCTTCAAGGCACTCACCCGTTCACACACATTCATACACCAGAGTACGCAGACACTGGGGGCAAGATGGGTTAAGTGTCTTGCCCAAGAACACAACATCAGCATTCATCTGTGGCAGCGGGAATCGCACCACCAAACTTTGGGTCAGTAATACAGGAAGTGCTCCACTGTGTTTTTCAACTCCACACAACTTCACTAGAATCATTTAGATAATTCCAGCCCTGGAATTGCCAATCTCTACTGAACTAAAGGTAAAAGGCGGCTTAACATGAAATTTACCACTTAATGACATCACAAGATGGAACAGAGCATTTTGAGCTTTGGGGATGTAGACAGACTAATGATGCAGGATGACTCAAACAAACACAACTCTGGGTATCTTTTTGATGAGGTAACAACATTCTTAATATGACTTAAAACTCACAAATCAGTTTTAGGACCTTTAAAATTAACATCTTGTACAATGTAAACAAATGAGTTACTTCATATGTTTTTGAATTTATTCTCTGTATACAGTGATGGGCAAAATCTGAAACATTTGAAGCATTGTTTTTTGCATTGGTCATGAAATACCATAGCAACCAGAGCAGTCATCCAACACAGAGGAGACAAGAAGTATATTTGACTTTAACTGCAAAATTTAAAAATAATCTACACGTCAAAAAATTTTGCCAAACTTTCCCTGACGTTTCATTTTTATAAATAGATCTTCGGTGGCATCACTTCCTGTCTGGACAAGCACAGATTTCAGTGTCAAAGTCAAACTACACATTTAAAATGAAGGCGACCGCAATAGAAACAAAAATGGATAATTTAATCGTCAATAATATCTATAACAGAGATGTACATGGGTTCATTCAATATTAGACAACATACAGTACAGATCCTGGATAGATGTTTGACAGATGGAAAACACATTGACTTAGAAACAAAAGAGACTGCCTACTTCCTGTTACTTGGGATTTCAGTTGTGTGACCACGCAGGCCAATATTTTATACGATTCTCGACTATAGACTGTAAAATATATTTGCTCACCACAAACACAATAGTAAAAGGCAGGTTTGACTAACCACCAAACAGAAACACAGTACACGTAACAAAATAGCACCATTTAAAGGCGCACTATGTAACTTTTCCTGCGGGGGGTCCGCCGCCTGCTTGTCTCCATGGAGATGCTACCGCTTTGCCCGGAATGTTACACAGTATGGCTATCACGGCATTAAACGTGTCCGTCTTGCATTTATTCAATTACGTGTGTTTTTATTGCTCAAAAACACTCGAAAAACCTACATTCTTCACCGTGAGCTGCGTCACCTCTTCACGGATCTGACCCGTAACTCGGCCTCGTGGCACCGCCCGCCGGCCTCCGTGACGACAGATAAGCTCAACGTCAATGATCATTCCGGGCGAAGCGATAAAATCTCCATGGAGACAAGCGGGTGGCAGACCCTCCGCCGGAAATGTGACATAGTGCATCTTTCACCCAAAGCACCACAAAACACACATTTATTATAGATATTTTCCCAAAAGAAAAACAAGGAAACGGTGTGACGTAATGCACAGAGCAGCTTACGGTTTATGGTGAATCAGACTGACATGACTGAAACTACTGCCAACACTGCGAGTCTAAAAATACAGTGTTAAACTTCACTTCAGACACAGAACGTTTTGAATGAGACGCGTGTAAAGCATGTGATACACTTCCTGTTTAAGAGTAGAAAACATTTAAAATACTAGTCTATATGGTAAAATGATGGATTCTGTGGTGGAATTAACATACTAACTGTCAGAGCGCAGATTTGCTGACCTAGTTTATGAGTAATATCTCTGTAATGACTGGGCCTATCCACAAGTTCAGCGTGTTTTCTATCAGCGCAAATGAAGTTGAAGTATTTTTCACACGGTATTCAAAAGTGGTGGTGTTATACAGTTACGCAGTTGTTGTAAGTTGAAAGGATTAACTTTCAGCAAATTTGTGAACCCAGTCCCTGACAAGAAATGATAATGTTCCAAATCTGTGAATTCGCCTCTGCAAATATAACTCTACGCATCGAGCGGGACGCCATCGGGAAAGTTATATCTTAAAATGCAGGGATATATTGCAAGGTATGTGAAAGAAATGTTTACGTTAACATTCCTACTCAAGATGTGAGTCAGGCCTTAAGTTCATTTCATCAGGACTATTTATCTTTTATGTTTTTATTGACTTATTTGTTTTAAGTCTTTCTTTTTCTGTAAACTTGCCTTGCCCATAAAAGAGGCAGTTTTAAGGCTGAAAATGGGGAGTGATTCCCTGGCAAATCCACAATGACATCTCTGCATTTTTTATATACAGAGGGATAGAAGTCTGGCCCCCCTCATTTGTTCTGATACAGCTGGACCATGCATGTCCCTGATTGGCTAATCCACCTGTCAATCATGCCCATCTTGAACTCGGGGAGATTCACCGGTGACGAGACTCACATCTTTGTAAAGTATTGGAGAAGGGTGTAGTCAGGATCCCAGATAAGGAAGTGATAAAGTTTTGTTAAACGCACCGCTATAAAGAACCAGTTGAAGTGTGACGTAATAATAACAATGTAGATTCCGAATATAACTGAGCCGCTCGGTGTTAATGGGGTCTAATAGGTTATATGTGAATGTCAAATGATGAACTGAACCAGATTTTGGGACCTCGGTGGAGCAAAAAGCATGAGAAATGGAGTCCGCACTAACGCAACTGTAGGTAAAGTGATAAAACAGAAAGTTCACTGTAGAGATGCTGAACACTGCTGATTCTGTGACGTGAAATGTAACAGGAAAACACATATGTCGTAACAAAACCAAATCCTAACACTTATTCCTCTGACGGCTTACACTTTGTGCAAAACGGCTTCAGCTAAATAACAATGAGGACTGGTAAATACAATATTAAACTATAGTATAAAAAGTGATCAAGTAACAACTAACCCTTCATACAATACCACGTCCACTGATATTGTGAAAAAAGATTTGATAACTAAACGATAAACACCAAATATTAAAAGTCAAAATAAAATAGTAGCACCAATGATTACTACAGAAAAAGTCATTGTTTCATATTTTCACTAACTCCTAAATATAGCAGCTCTTCCAGACTCTGTCCACTCTGTCTGTGGATGGCCTGTGTGAAGTCCCATTGTCCCGTGACCACGCCCCCTCACACAGAGTGGGCGGGGCTTGTGCTCCCCCAGTGAAGCGAGTCTCAGGTTAGTGGCCCTGACACGTTTTACAGCACATCTGTCTGAAGTAAGGCCGGCTGCAGAACTTGAACCTGAGCACCAGGGGGCAGTAAGCCACTGTGTTCACATCTTTGCACTCTGCAAGAAAAAAACAAAACAGAAGCAATTTAAAGGTTTTATGCACTTTAGTTAAGTAATAACCTTCAGATGACACCACATCATTCTAACATCACATTCCACTGCAAAAGAAAAGAGAATTGTGTCACCTGTTTTTTGTAAAGCTAACAATTAAATTTTGTTTTGTGATGGACCCCACCTGGACGACTGAGGAATTACACAGACATCACAGTCCATCGTGTTTAAATGAGAAGGACTCATGCAGATCTTTTGGTGTGAGTGGATAATTAATGATGAATTAAAATTCGCCTAGTAAGACATCGCTCAAGAAGATTTTATTAATACGAAAGACATTTTTAAGAATTATGAATTATTCACACAGACTGTCCCCCATCTGCTTCTTTGTTCAGATTATACAATATTCTGACAATATTTAATGTAAACATATATTGCATGTGTCTCTTCATGTACCAGTATGTGCATCTGTCCAATGTTTTACCCAGAGCTTATGAAAACTTTTTCATGTGCTCTTCAGATGTTCACACCTGTTCGACGAGACACTGCAGAGACTTTTATCTTCCCTTGTGCAGAACATCCACTAATCAAAGAACACTCAAGTTCAGAGGCCTAATCTCTGCAATAATTTAGCTTCTACTCTCAAGTCTATTTCCATACTGGACTCTTTTAAAAGACAAATGTTTAAACAATTAACTTGAATTAAAACAAATGTTGGTTCATACAAATGTTTAATATTTGAGTATTTAAGTAAGTCAACTTGCCTGTTCATGTCTGTTGTGCTAGAAACATGTTTTACGGGAGGTGGGAGGTTAAACGACTGTTGTGGTCTCACTTTCTCCTGCACAGTAAATTCATGTTTTCTATTTGTCCAAATGTTTTTTTACTTGTATGTGCAAATCAAATCAAATCTAATCTGGTATGAATGGTGTGTGTGTGAGTGTTGGTGGTTGGAAGATTGGCAGCCTTGCTTTCATCAGTCTGCCCCAGGACAGCTGTGGTTACAGTAGGAGCTTTCCACTACCAAGTGTGAAGTGAATGAATAATGCACAGTACTTTGGCTACTGTATATAAATCCATACATCCATCCATTTTCTTCCGCTTATCCGGGGCCAGGTCGTGGGGGGAGCAGTCTAAGCAGAAACTTTCAGACTGTCCTCACCTCAGACATCAGCTCCTCCGGTGGGACCCCAAGGCGTTCCCAGGCCAGCCGAGAGACACAGTCCCTCCAGCGTGTCCTGGGTCTCCCTCGGGGTCTCCCTCGGGGTCTCCCTCGGGGTCTCCCTCGGGGTCTCCTCCCGGTGGGACATACATGGAACACTTCCCCAAGGAGGCGTCCAATAAATCCAATAACATCTCATTTTCAACATGTATGAATTTCTTTTGTATATTATGACCTCACCACATGCTAAGGTCCAACATGACCTAGAACTGTATTTTCATTGTACAGTTCAACGGAAAAAGCAGAGTTGATCAGATGTTGTTTTGTGCTAAAAAGCTACATACTGTGGCTTTAAATGTGTTGTTGTGTGTTGTGTATGCTATCTGTTGTGTTGTGTATGCTGAGTGCGTTTCTGTGTGTTTCATATGTGCATCTGAAAAAATATGTGATAAAATATCAAAATTCAAACTTTGATTTTGATTATTCAGTCCAACCTTTAGTGACAGTTCGTTATTAGACGGCAGTTTACCTTCGGGGTTGTCGTCTGCAGTGATGGGCAGGCTGAGGTCACACTTGCTCCTGCACTGCTGCATAGAGGCCGGACGCTGCAGATCCAAACACTCGTGAGAGGGGAGCCCGGTGTGAGTGAGACACTGGACCGAGCGCATCTCCTGTCCCAGGCCGCACTTAGCAGAGCACTACAGAAACACACAGGAACGATTTAACATACAAAACACACAAGAACCAGACACAGTAAAGCCACAGTGTACATTTTTAGTAACTTTTTAGCCCAAGAAAAGACTATTTTTTTTGTTTTGGATGTTTTTATTGCACTAAATAATGTACAAAAACGGAGGCCTTATTTCTACAGAAATGTTGTTTCTTTGGCTATAATATTCCACAGTATGGCATAAAACATGTCTAATCCCCATATATCATTCTCCATGGAGAATGTCCTGATGTATGGTTTAAATGTTGTTTCCATGGAATCATGCAGTTGACTACACCTTTAGAAAGTTACATACTGTACCTTTAAACATACACAACACACAAGAAAACACTTAGCATAACACTACACAAATACCACACATATGAACTTATACTGAGAATTCAATTATATCATAAGGGACAGAAAAGTCACAACAGACACTATCAGAACTAAGGCATATTAATTGTGACATTTTGAAGCAATATTAACTGATTTCAATGATATATAAAAACTGGCTGTTTGTGATTTTAATATTTTACTTGTCTTTCAGAAAATTTCATTTCCTAAAGCAAGTCACATATTCAAAGAGTCGAGATGTATCAGACAATGGTTGCGGTTACATGCACACTCAAAATCTGATTATTATCAGATTTTTGGATTATAAGATTATTAAAATGACATGTAAACAGGAAAAAACATCTGATTTCTTTCTGATCATGGTCCCAATGATTACTCACATACGTTTTTGTGGTTTGCATGTCACTTAAATTATCTTTAAGGTCCAGAAATCAGATTATAATCAGATTTTTCATTTGCATGCACTGTCCATGAAAGAAAATGAAAGTTTTTACTGGTAGTTTTTACTATCTATAGCCACACGTAAGTAAAGTACAGATGCCTAAAAATTAAATTTAAGTAAATTTTACAGTAGGTACTTTACTTTTACTTCACTACATCTGAGAGCAGATATCTGTACTTTCTACTCCACTACAGTTTTTAACTGGACTGAAAAGTAAAAAGTACTTTTCATGTGATTTGAGGGGTTATTTTTACCATGTTTGTTGTAACATCCTGACTGAAGGTTTGAGTTGAAGTTTGTTGTAACATCCTGACTGAAGGTTTTGAGTTGAAGCTTTGGCTTTGAGCAAACAAAAATAAATACACAAAATTCATACGAAAAATTATGAAATTGATTCGTATTGCTCCTGTTGACCAAAATATGTATTTTAATCAAAATCACTACATTTAACACTTTAGCAAATTAACAACACTTGTGTGAAATACTTTTATTTTTTACTCTTTAAGTACATTTTTAAATGGGTACTTAAATACTTTTACTTGAGTAGATTTTTTTTCATGTGATACTTTTACTTTTACTTGAGTAACTATTTACCTCTGTATCTGTACTTTTAGTAACAAAACTGAGTCCACTGTATGTAACATAATGAGAATATACAATAATTTAAGATAAATGTTTATGAGTGCTTCAATTTAGTAAAAATAATAAGGAAACATAAGTGTATGACCTCGCCCCAGGGCCCGGTGATCCACTGCGGGGGTGGGCAGCGCTGCAGGTTACAGCGCACCCTAGAGGTGGGGCGTCCCTGTTTGGGGCAGTGAGACTCTGGGAGGGTGTCTCCGCTCTCCCCGTTCTTACACAGAACCACACGGTGCCTGTACCCGGGACCACAGCTGGGAGTGCACTGCAGACAGGAGCAGATATGGACAGAGACAGAAAGAAGAAAAAACATTACATTACACGGGGTCAGAGAGGTCACGGAGGCAATATGAACAAAAGTCTGTAGAGGGCAGTAGATTAGCAGCTTTGAGGTCCTCTTGGATCTAAAGTTATGCTATGTAGCTTTTTTGGTGGTGGTGGGGGGATAGAGTATTACTAGCCCCCTCACGAGTTAGACTAGAGACCAGTGCATTGGTACTACAGCCCAGAAAACATTTTTCCCACAGAAATGTAAAAACAAACCGCTCATGTTTGCCTGACAGGGACCAACAGCTTTCAAGGTCAGATTTTGTAGCGATTCTTGCCTATTTTCAGACCATGCACTTTTTCACAATTCAAAATCTTTCTCAGTTGTCTCAAAACAGCTTTTTTGTCCACCTGCTTATCGCCATGGAGATGTTCTCGTTGTGCCCGGAATGTTCAAGAGTAAAGCTTTAAACTTATCCATCTTGTATTTATTCAATTACAGGTGAGGTCAGATCCACTTGTAACTTGCCCTGGTGGCGTCACCTGATTGTCTCCATGGAGATGCTAGATCGGTTTAATGCCATATTGCAGAAGTTTCCAGGTTAGGTAATAGCATCTCCATGGAGACAAGCAGGCGATGGACCCTCTACATACGCCTGTCACGATAACAAATTTTGAAATACAATATATCGGTGCAGAAAAATATCACAATGAACATATTTAACGTACTTTATACCACTGACACAATAATCCCAAAGCAGGATTATCCCAGTAAATCTTTGTCAAAGTGAACCATATTGTAATAAAAATGGCCTGCAGTACATAAATAGTCCACTTAAACACTTCAGTAGTTTGTTCTAGTATTTATAAATTGCCATAGATGTTAATTATTTGACAAACTAGCGAAAATGTTATTAAAATAGGCTTAATACTCACAAAAAAAGAAGTCCCCAGTAGTGCCAAGAAAAGGTAGACAGGATATGTGTTTTTTATCAATATTGAATTGAAGTCGATATGGTAATTATTGTGACAGGCCTCTACATGAAAAGTTGCACAGTGCAGCTTTAACTCATCATGGTCATTATTAAAAACAGGCCACATGTGAGTTTTTGATGGAAGCAGGTCACTCAGGTTGTTGATGTCTTTCTGTCCTGCCTTTGTTTAAACTGACATTTTATTTACTCCTGGACTGTGCTTTGATTTTGAACTAAAAAGAAAACAACTGTTGCTTCATCTGGACACAAAACACAAACTGAAGAGTTGAACTGATAAAATCCCAACAGATTTTGCGAAATTGAGCAGAGTGTACAAAGCGTGTGATGGTTTACATCTGTTTATCAAATACACTGCTTGAGTTAGTGACATTATTTTCAAAGCAGTTTAACATAAATAGGTAGCGATCACATGACAACAGAGCATTCCCTTCAGTTTAGTATTGAGCTCAGAAAACTATGGTGCAATTCGCTCTTTAACTGTCCGATTGCAGATTTGTTGCAGATCTGGCTTATCGTTAATATCTCTGTAATTACCGGGCCTATCCACATGAAACAAAAACTGACAGAAAGTTCAACTTCTGTGCCAACATAAACGAACAAAAGGCAAATGCTATTCTCACAGTAGCTTCAGAAAGTGGTGCCAGCATCCGGCTCCGATCCATTTTATAATTTTCCTCGAGTTTTCGGACCATCTTAAAAACTTTTTGGCAGCGTTTGCTAACGTGTGCGTTGTGTCACCATGGTAACCGCCAAACATCCCGGCCATAGACACGCACGTAGAATACCCCCGGCGAGATGTCACTGTAAAATAGCAATTAAACAAAGACTAAACCAGGACAAAGCGCGAGTCCACGGTTACCTCAGACCAGTCCAGGGCCAGCCACTCGGGGGGGCAGCTGTGGTTACTGCAGGGCTCTGTGAGGGGGGGCCGCGGGGGGGTACAGG
>KN486385.1:11328-26739 GCA_000787095.1 Periophthalmodon schlosseri | reverse complement strand
TTTTTGAGCAGTGTATATTTATATATACAGTCTATGAACAGCACACATATTTAAACTATAAATAATATAAAATAAAAACAAACAAAAAAAAAACTGATCAGATTTGTTTATTTTAGTGACACATGTGAAACGAAGGAGCTCAATGGTCACCATCATTTACAAATAAGATCACTTTTCTCTCTCCTCAGATTAACAGAGTTTAAGCTTCACTCATTGATTCTGCAGAAATCCTCAATTTTTTTCAGTTCCTGTGAGATTTTTGTCCTTTCTTTTTTTTCCTCATAAGCAGCCATATTTGTTTTGATACAGAAGGACCATGCATGTCCCTGATTGGCTAATCCACCAATCACCCATCTCACCCATCTAAACTCAAAAAGATCTGACAGAGACTGGACTTGCATCTTTGTAAAGTATGGAAGAAATGTGTGTTCTGGATCCCAGGCAAATTTTGAATGTGAACATTTTAACATAGATCCACAGACTGTATATATAAATGGACATAGCTAACACGCTAGCTGCCGTGTTCCAAATAGGAAGTGAGCATGGGTGCATTTCCGGCTCCATCGACTCTGGCTCCAATTCACTTTTTACTGAAAAACTGTGGCCCCTCTCTCTGTAACTGCTGCTGTCAGACTCGCCATTTTGGTCTTAAAACGCTCGTATTAACCTGCTCTACATGATCCTGTGGTTTTTATTTTGTTGTTTTGTCCATAAATCAAGATATGACATTAATAAGAGACAAATCAGGAGCCTTCTTTCCCCGAGGTCACTCCAGCTAGCGTTAGCAACGGGTTTGATTGGCAGCATTGCTAAGCACCTGCTCCCTGCTAACCCAGCCATGTGGGTGGGAAGGGGCGTTACATTTAACAGCTTCACTCACTTAGTCCACTTCTTTATACAGACTATGCCTAGATCAGAGAATAGTGTAACATGGGCCCTTTAACAAAAAACATGTGAATGCAGTGAAATCAAATTTCTCTCACCCTCCAATAGAAAGACAGCTTGTTTTCGGAAGATCTTGACCAGGGCATCGTCCAGTTCCACTTCCTGTAGCTTGGCCAATAGCTGCTCCTCGTTGCGACACACCTTCTCTTGTGCGTACAGCCCGTCAGGCATCACCCTCTGCTGCCCTAAGCCAATCAGAGCCGTCTCCACCGCCAACGCCACGTACGACTCGCCGTCTCCTAGCAACCGCTGCACGGGCAACCGTTGAAGCTCCGCCCTGCTCACGACACTGGAACAGTCTGAGAAGAGGAGACAGGGAGAGATAGTTGTGATTCAGACTAATTGTAAAGATCAGTGAGGAGAGAGTGTTAGAACTAAAATGTTTTGTTTCTACTGGTGACAATTCTTCAACAGTAGGATGGATCCCACTGGAGCTCACTTTTATGGATCAGACCTGGACGACTGAGGGATTACACAGAATTCTTCAACAGGTTTAAAACTGTTTCACTGACTAAAATCTCAAGAAGTTTTTACACTTGGACAAGAATGTTCCGCAGTATGGCATTAACTTATCTATCACAGTAGCTCAGTGGCTCAGTTGGTAGAGTGTCTGTCCATTGATCCAAAGTTGGCGGTTAGAATCCGGCTCTCGACATAAACATCACTGGTTGAGAGGTCAGATCCACTGACCCACAGGTTGGTGGTGCGATTCCAGCTCCCACAGATGAATGCTGTCGTTGTATCCTTGGGCAAGACACTTAACCCACCTCGCCCCCAGTGTCTGTGTACACTGGTGTATGAATGTATGTGTGAATGAGTGAGTGGTTCCTTGATGTAAAGCGCTTTGAGCCTTGAAGGTGGAAAAGCGCTATATAAAATCTGACCGTTTACAATTTACCATCACCATGGAGACAGGACACAAAGTCATAGGTCAGATCTGTGGAGAGGTGAGTCTTATTTATTTATTTGCAAACAGCTGTACTTAAATAAATGAAAGATAGTTTAATGCCATACTGTGGAACATTTCTGGAAAAGATAATTGTATTCTTTCTTATTAGTCCTCTCATACAGCATCTGATAAAGACATAATTTGTGGAATAAATCAGACTATCACGCTATCTGCATCCAATTATAAAAGAACTGAATGGACCAGGAGTTGGCCCTAGAGTGGTGTACATGCCTTTGAAACATACATAGAATTAAATGTATATAAAAACTGTATGTATAGGTTTGTGAGAGCAACAAACAAACTTAACTATGACTGTGGTCTGAACAAGATTGTTTCCTGCTGTTACATTATAAAGACCCCATGACCCTTGACCTCCCTCTGTCACGGTTTGAAACTAAGGCGAAGCTTAACTTACACTTTATTGTCCCTGTAGGGTCATTTGTCCTCTATATTTGACCCATCCTTCAATACTGGGACCACCGGTCAGGAGCAGGAAGCTAAGTGTGGTCAGAACCGCAAAGCTAAAGGACTAGCCTATTGCTAATGTTTTGGGTTGACAGGAATAGTTTGGGGACAAAATACTCAAATGTAAAAACTTAATTTGGATACTGATCATGATAAGGAGTTCTTGAAAAACCTTTTTGATGAACAGCAGGTAAACAAAATTCTCCAGTTTAACACACAGTTTTTAAATTGTTTAGAACTGAAGACAAAATTAACCTTTACCAAAGAGACGATGTGATTGTTCTGATTTACGGTTCTATATTGTGATGTACTGATTCCGTTACCATGGCAATATTTTAATCACTATGGATACTTTGCAGTGACATCACACTGGGGAGGTTATGCATGTATGTCTATGGAGGAATGTTCAGCAGAGGAGTTTGATTTCAACAAAAAGGTGCATGTATGTCTATGGAGGAATGTTCAGCAGAGGAGTTTGATTTTCAACAAAAAGGTGAGAGTGACTAACTGAAGAACTGTTGGCTAATGCTAGCTAGCTTGTGACTGTAATGTTATTTGAGAGGGACTTGTTTAACAACACAAATCAGCTCACCTGTTGTAGTTCAAATAAGTCAGTTCTTTCTGGTCAGATTGTGTTAAAACAAAGCTCAGATTAAAGTCTAACTTGAGTAACCAAGCTTCAGACAGAGCAGTGCTCAGTTAGCATCACACCCCCAGGGAATGGGGATGATTGCAGACAATGTAGTGTAACTTTCAACGCAAACTGGTGATAGTTGATACTTCCTGATCTAATACCTGATCGATTGAGGATCTAGTTCCAATACTTGTTTGAGTATTGATGAGTGAGTTTTTTGACAACAGGGAAAAACACGATTATAATACAATGAACAACTCAAACTGACCCAACTGGACTCATACGACAGAAGACGTGGACAAAATGGAGAGAATGAGGTTCGCGTTTCACTGGGAGAGATCGAACAATACCAAAGAACATGAGCTGGACTTTGTTTCATTTACATGTTCAAACGAGATCTGATTTGTCTATTTTTTTGTCTCCATCTACGTTCGGTCAGCCCTTTGTTCTATTCTTTCTTCCCATAAAAATCCTAAGACCGGAACGCTCACCCAAAGTACAGCTAAACACCTCTGGAACATTCTCCGGTCTAAGCTGCTACCTCAGAGGAGAGGCTATTTCTGTGAGCGGAGGAGCCAATGAGGGCCAAGCTGGAGCGGTGTGGGGGAGGCACGTTTAAAATGGAGGAGATAAGACAAGGTGAATTTGGAATGAGCCCAACTCTCGGCCGCTGTCTGCATTGCAACTACGTCAAGAAGAAGAACTACGCCAACACAATTCAAAGTCATATTATAATGTGAAATGAGTCATTGGCCAAAGAATAAAACTGGTATAATCAAATTTATACAGAAAAGGGCGTTTGTAGCACAAATCAGGAATAACTTCATAAAACGTTTTATTTTAAGGTAAACGCTCCGACGGGATTACATTTACAATATAATCACAACGGAACCTGGGGGGCCTTTAGCTGTCCATTGCATGGATTTAAGAATGATCAAGAATTAGCATAGACTATATATATATAAATGGACATAGCTAACCTGCTAGCCGGCACATTCCAAATTGGAAGTGGGCACGCTTCCGGCTCCATCGACTCTGGCTCCAATTCACTTTCTATTGGAAAACTGTGGCCCCTCTCTCTGTAACTGCTGCTTTCAGGCTCATCATTTTGGTCTTAAAATGTTCGAATTAACCCGCTCTACATCATCCTGGAGTTTTTATTTCACTATTGGGTCCAAGATCGCTAACGCTTCCATTAGCAACAGGTTTGATTGACAGCGTTGCTAAGCACTCAGTCCCTGCCAAACTAGCGGCGCGGGCGGGAAGGGGTGTTACCTTCAACAGCCTAGCTCCGGATTGGCTCTTTGGTTGCTATGATACTCACGGTCAGAACGCAGCTCCAAATTGGCCCCTATAACTGCTAGCCTCGATGAGCTTCATTTGACTGGAGTGGAACGCTATGGGTGATGTCACACTCACTTAAATCACTTCTTTATACAGTCTATGAGAATTAGGACCGTTTCCATAGCAATTAACAATTTAAAGCAAAATATCCCATCTTTTGAATGGTGAAAAGTCCTCAAAATGTCGCCTATAACACAAAGTTGAAACCTCCAAATATTGAGGACACGTCACATCATGGAAAGTCTTTATGATTTATTTCAAACTGATTTTTTGTCTTTGGATCTAGCAACCCAAAGTGAAGAGTTCATTCTGCTTTCTGATTGGATTAAGAACAAATATACAAAATGTAAACGTGATATTAAATGTTTTTTGGTCAGTTGTGAATAAATTAACATTAAATCAGACCTATTCTTTAAACTGTTCTGTTCAGATCTTTTAACCATGTTCTAGTCATTTCTTCTCATTGAGCCTCTGAAGTTGTATTTGGAGTGATTCATGTTTGAGTAATCTTTAATTGCTTAGTTTCAAGACGCCATTTTGCCGATCTACCCCTGTTTTCACCTCCACCGGTACACACCCACTGTGACGCACACGCCCACTGTGACGCACATGCCCACTGTGACGTACATGCCCACTGTGATGTACGCACTTCCTTCTCCAGTTTTATTTTCTTAATTGGTGATACACGTGGGTCATAGATTATGACTATAGAGCAGACACAAGCACAATAGGTCTGATTTAAAATTCATTTTTGATTTGAATATGTTAACTTCATATCTGAGAGACAGTTAAGTCATGTTTATGAATTATACTACTTTTACAATAACAATACTACTCCCCATGCTTTATGATTATTCTGTTATAATAATTTTAGTAACTTAATATTTTTAGCTTTTCTATTTCACAGTCTCAATATGTTTCTTCAGTGTTTTGTGATGTCTCTCCATTGTTTCTTTATGTGCTTGTTTTTAATATCTTGTATGATTCACTATAAGCTTTTTGCATTTGTTTTCCAATGTGTTTTTTTTTTAACTACAAATAAAACAAACTTAACCTTAAATCAGCCCTATTGTGCTTGTGTCTCTATAGTTATGATCTCTGACACTCGTGGATCATTCTGTTATAATCTACACATTTTAAATTACAATATTCATCTAAAGCAATTCAACAAAAGAAACAAGTCCGCTGACTTCTGCGTTAGAAAACTGCGGTGCCCAATGGGAGCTGACGTCGCTGTAAACGTCATCACAACAAAGCGTTGCAAGCTGTCGGTGCCCTCTATGGATAGCTGCACATCACACTAGTGAGCAGCCCATTTTTTCTCATTTCTACCAAAATGACTACGCAATGCTGCCAAATCCTACGATCACTGATTAAGAAAATAAAACTGGAGAAGGAAGTGTGTACGTCACAGTGGGTGTGTACATCAGAGTGGGCTTGTACGTCACAGTGGGCGTGTACCGGTAGAGGTGAAAACGGGGATAGATTAGCAAAATGGCGTCTTGAAAATAAGAGATTAAAGATTACTCAAACATGAATCACTGCAAATACAACTTCAGAGACTCTATGAGAAGAAATGACTAGAACATGGTTAAAGATCTGAAAAGAGCAGTTTGAAGGATAGGTCTGATTTAATATTCATAGTTTGTGTGGTAGCTTTACCTGACAGGTCTAAGCAGGTGGTGGCGCCCTCCTCTCCCCCTCGCCCTGACTCGGTGAGGGTGCTGAACAGGGTCCCGATGGGGTCCAGCGGGTGGCCCACCCAGCCCTCCATGTTGGTGATCGAAGTGTGGCCCTTTTGAAGCAGCTCTATACAAGACAGAAAATACAATTACACAGGGTTTTCATCAAAATAAATACAAACACATTCAAACAGTGTTCACAAAGAGGATAAAACGAGTGAAGAAATGTACTGGAAAAAGGAATAGTGTGTTGAGTACAACATTATCTCATTTTAGTAGTAGATTTTTTTAATTTTAACTCGCTAATTTCTTCTGACTTATTTATAACTTATTACTACAAAGAGTTAGTATCCTAAACTTAAAAAGACAGGGATGAAAATAATACGTTGCAGCCTGGGACAGACTGACGGAAGTGAGGCTACCAATCTGCGCCACCGGCCCCTCTCACCACCAGCAATCACTTACGCAGCACTTTCATACTAACCAATGTGGGTGAAGTGTCTTGCCTAAGGACACAACAACAGGCCTTCAGGTTGGGGGAATGCTGCTCTAACCACTGAGTCGCCCCGAAAAAGTAAAATATCGTCCACAATATAAAGTCATATCCATGTAGACACATACAGCACTAACACGCTCAGGTGCGTTCACACTTTGGCTTGGTCCTGGTTTGAGCCCAGTTAAGTCCTGATGCAGACTTGGTTTGGTCCTGTTAAGTCCTGTTCTAGGACCGGTTTAGTCCCAGGTTTTGTTCCAGGCACTCATCTCTTTTAAGTTAATTTTATAATGTTTTTAATGCTTTTATTTGTTTGTTTTGTGGTTTTAATGTCTCTTATTCTGTGAAGCACTTTGAATGACTCTATGAATGGTGCTGGACAAATGAACCTAGCACAGCTCATGTAAAACCCTGGAACATAAATGGGAGCCATACTGGCGTCTTACCTTTCTTGTGTCGGCGGAAATGGTCAAGCTGCCTCTGCTGTTGTCTCCGCAGTGTGTTGACGACGGCGATGGCGAGACGCAGCGCCTCCCGGGGGTAACCGTGGGAACGCAGGGCATCCACTCGGGCACAGGCCGTGGGCACATGCTCTGTACAAACAGCAGACGCCAGCATGAAGCTATGGAAAATCTGCCTCCCCTTTGTACTTTGAAACAAACACCTTTACAAACATTAGAGATACAATTAAAGCTCCACTGTGTAACTTTTCTAATGGATAGTCTACCAGCTGCTTGTCTCCACGGAGAGGTTACCGTTTTGCCTGCCACGGCATGGCTTTTATTTCAATTCATGTGTTTTTATTGCTTACAAACAGTGAGCGGGGCTGTCTCTCCACAGATCTCACTTGTAAATCAACCTGGTGACTTCACTTACCCGTCTCCATGGAGATAGAAAAGTTAAATGCCATACGGTGGAACATTGCTGGTAAAGCAATAACATCACCATGGAGACAAGTGGGTGGTGGACCTTCCAATAGAAAAGTTACATGTACTCGCACTTGGTTTTAGGCATAAATGATTCTTTTTTAGTTTGTTCTCATAAGCAAAATAATAATAATAATAATAACAATAATAATACATAGACAAAAAGTAAAAAATATTCATTTTTTTACCATTTGTGTTGTGCTAACTATCTTCTTGTGTGTTGTATTGTTGGTAGCTATAATCCGGGATATTTACACACACAAAACCATGTTCTAATGCTGTTATCTCCTCAAAAACATACCTGGAGTTGTATTTTGTTTCATTCACACATGTTGAGTAACCCTTTATTATTAGTCTGTCTACATCTCCAAAGCTCAAAATGCTCTGTTCCACCTTGTGATGTCATGAAGTGGTAGTTTTCAAGTTAACAGCTCCTTTTACCTTTAGTTCAGTAGAGATTGGGAAATCCAGGTCTGAAATCACCCAAATGATTCCCAAATAAATTAATAAATAATCTCCCCTCCCCAGTCCTCACCGTGCCACAGAGGCCAGCCGCGGGCGTCGAACAACGAGCCCTCCTGGTTGTCGTGGTAACAGTAGTTGGCATACAGGTCGCTGGCGATGATGTGCTGGAGATGGCGATCCTGCCAGTGGAGGTCGCAGGCTTCGATAGCCCGGGTGAATACAGTCCGATGGGAGCGCATCTCTGGAGGGAAGAGCAGTTAAACCAGAGATACAGAGGTAAGTGGATTACGGGGATTATCACAGACTCAAGAGACACACAATTAGAGAAAGCATTAAGCAGGATCATCCACAGGCCTGAAATGGTCTGATTTAACAGGTGTGTGAGCAGCCAATCACAGATGAGGAAGAACAGCTGGAAAACACTTTCAAATATGATATTACAAATGAACTAAACCTCGACCTCATCTCCAGTTAATATTAAAGGCAGATTGAGCTTGGGTTTGAACCACAGACTGTGTATATAAATGGACATAGCTAACTAACCATAGCATGGGCGCACTTCTGGCTCCATCTGGCTCGTCATTTTGGTCTTAAAATATTTGTAAAAAAAAAACAAAAAAAAAACCAGCCTCGCTCCAGATTGGCTCTTTGGTTGCTATGATACTCGTGGTCGGAACTCGGCTCCAAATTGGCCCCTATAACTGCTAGCCTCGATGAGCTCCCTTTGACTGGAGCCGAACGCTGTGGGTGACGTCACACTCACTTAGTCCACTGCTTTATACAGTCTATGATTCACACACACATTCATACACCAGTGTACACAGACATTGGGGGCGAGGTGGGTTAAAGTGTCTTGCCCATGGACACAACGACAGTATTCATCTGTGGGAGCTGGAATCGCACTGCCAACCTGTGGGGCAGTGGATCTGACCGATCTACCTTCGGATCAGTGGACAAATGCTCTACCAACTGAGCCACTGTCCCCTCTTGTAATTGGGTCATCAACTTTGTGTTTATATCATCATCACTATATATACTACAGCTACATCTTTTTGCTTGAGATTGAGATGCGTCCCTCTCAGTTTACTTATTGGTTCTTAAAAATTCATTTTTAAATTGTTTCCTACATTTAAATCAGGTGATCTCACAATCCTGGTCTTTAGTGAGGATTTCAAGTGTTTTTCATACCTTTTCAGAACCTGATGCTTCCCATTAACCTCTCAAAATTATCATAAACAAACGTAGCATCATTTCGGACATTGGCAGAGTATTTCCACAGGAGACGAACTGCCAGCCTCCCTCTGCTCAAACATCATCTGAAATACACGCTCCACCTCTGAAGATACACAGGACATACAAACTGCTACAGGCTCATAATGTTGAATGAATAGAATGAGAGGTCAAACTGAGATGAGAAAAAGGGCTTTTGGATGTTTTGGTTCACAAAAATGGAGTAAATTTCAAGGACAAGCAAAAATTGGATCCTTTGGTGCCACAATCACAATTTAATAATCTGGAACTTTTGTACTCACACCTGTTCCTGTTTTCAATGTTTTATATACTTATTTTTTGTATTGTATTTTGAAGAGGGCACCTATGACAAAGAGAGACTGAGTGCTCTCATTGGGTCTCCCTATGTAAATAAAGATACATAAATACTCCCAGATGGGCTCAAGGTAAGTGCTTGTTTTCTATATTAATTATACCGGTGATTCGATTTCTATTATTGCCCCTTCTGATCTCACCATAGCACCAAATATCTGCACATGAACCATATTTATTTCATCTGCCCCTCATCTACATTACATATTACAGAGATCACAGGTTTACATGTAATTAAGGAACGCAACAAGGCTCGTAAACCTGCACCAGATCAGAGACTGGTTTGATGTTTGCAAATGTATTTTTAAAAATAAAAACTAAAGAAAAAATTGAATCCGCAACTTGAACCTGATCTTTCAGTGTTTAATATTATCTGCATATTAACAACATATTAACAGCCTGATACCAGCCCGTTTCTATTAAAGGCTCATATTACGCTGTTTTCTGATCTCTGTTCTAATGCTGTTTCCTCATCACAAACAGACCTGGAGTGTGGTTTTGTTTCATTCACACATGTTTAACACACAAACCCTGCATATTTAGGCTGAGTTCTTCTCTCAGACTGAAAACACTCTGTTCCACCTTGTGATGTCATGTGGTAATACAGGAAGTGCTCCACTGTGTTTTTAAACTCCATACACCTTCACTAGAAACATTTGGGTGATTTCAGCCCTGGAACTGCCAATCTCTACTGAACTAAAGGTAAAAGGAGCTGTTAACTTGAAAACTACCACTTCATGACATCACAAGGTGGAACAGAGCATTTTGAGCTTTGGAGATGTAGACAGACTAATTATAAAGGGTTACTCAAACATGTGTCAATGAAACAAAACACAACTCCAGGTATGTTTTTGAGGAGGTAACAGCATTAGAACATGGCTTAAAGCTCACAAGAGTAAATTTTGTGTAATATAGGACCTTTAAATATGATCCATCTATTGTATCATGTGATCTCATCTGAACAGTTGGTTGTAAGGCATTTTAAAATTATACACAGAACATGACTCTTTTGCAATAGGGAAACTTAATAATACAGCCAAAATCTGCATATTAATAACTTATTAATAATTTGACCCATTTCTATTAAATATTACAGGTCTTTTAAATGTTTTGATCTGAAGCAGTACACACAGGTCCACATCAGCACGTCTGGGAATAAAACGTATTTCTAACAGTTGTACACAGTTGTTCATCACTGACCTTGGTTGCCATGGGCGCCCTGAGGCAGTGAGTGGGTGAGGTTGGGCAGATCGTTGCCATGGTTACCGTCCTCCCAGGGGCAGACGTCCACACTGTTCCATCTGCGCAGCTGCCGCAGCCACGAGCTCTTCTGCTCTGGTTTACAGTGAGGGTTTAGGACGATGCACATCCACAGGGCGCCTGGAACACAGGGAGATTAAAACTTATTTATATGGATATAGAAAGTACAGAACATAGTAGGAGTGAACTCAGAACGAGCCTGCAAAGTTACCTACAGCACAGAATTTAGTTTAATCAACACGTTTTTTTGGTTTTTTTTAACGTTTTCAACTATTTACTTTTTATTATACATTTTTTACAAAGTTTTAAATTCTTTTTTATTTTTATTATTATTATTTATTTTTTTTACATAGTTTTGAACATTAGCGTTTCAGGAATCTACTCTTCACTTCAGCTTTTGTTGGTTTTTTTTGGTCAGTTTTTGTCTTAAAACTATTTTTTATGTCTCGTTTCTCATCTGTCAACACACTGTCTCATCTCATTTTTGTCAGAAAAAAAATATTGATTTATAGAAAACATTCAATGTTAAAACAAAAAAACTAAATTCTCTCTTGCAGTTTCAGGGGCCCTACATTTCCTAGTGACTGAAAATAGAGTTGCATTAGACTTTGCTCTGATCCAAAACAAACCAAACATTGGATGTTTTTGACTTATGGTTACTGGGCCGGTCCACATGAACCAGAACTGGCTCAAAGTTCAAAGTTCGGGGAAAGAAGGTGCCTGATTTGTCTGTCTGAAATAAAAACACCAGGATCAAGTAGAGCAGGTTAGAGAGAGGGGGCAACAGTTTGTCAATGTAAAGTGAACTGAAGCCGAAAGAGCTGGAAGAGCGCCAATGCTCACTTCCTATTTGGAAAACGGCGGCTAGCAGGTTAGCTATGTCCATTCATATATACAGTCTATGAATCAATCTTATTATTTGCTATTATGATTCAGCTCATGCCCAGCTCTACCTGCTTTTATCCTCTGTGTAAAACGATGACATCAGCAGCTCTGAGTCACATAATGGAAATGGCATGTTCCCTTGAGATTTGACTAAGTCCTAAACACAGTTCTCTGGTGAATATTGGCGCTGGAGGGCTGAAAGATAGAACACTTTCGTATGCGGCGGCCATCTTGTTCTAGAAAACTAGACTACGAAACAGAGGAGCTAACTAGTCCCAAGGCTACACCGGCTGCACACACATCATTTTGGAGTAAATTGGAACAAACAGAATATGAAAAGTGGTTTGGTCTCTGGGGACGACAGGGAGCGGTGAGGGATTTCTGCCTTCAAGACGGCTGGAGATGTGTAAACTCAGTACAGAGCATAGTCATTCAAGGTTCTTGTAGGAAGAGGTTTATGTGCATAAGTTAGGACAGGAGTCACATGATCTACTCTACTGTATGTACACCAGGTTAGCTAGTAGACAGAGGCTGTATCCGAATGTCTTCCCCAGCCCTAACCCCTCATTCACTCCACAACCCTGCACTCTTTATCAGACTTTATAGAGCTTCATTCACAGAGAGATTCAGACACACAGCTCACTACATTCAGGTCATGTGACTCTGGATCTGGGTTAAAAAAGTCTAAAGGCTAAACTCTGATAAAACTTGATTTCTGTCATAAATAATGATGACATTGGACTGGGACAAGTCTTTATGGACTAATAATAATCATACAAGTTTTTGTCAAATTGGATCTCACGGAAACTGACTGGATTTCAAAATTTTTTGTCTGAGATGTGGAAATTCTCGCTCTTTTAACAGCTCAAGCTAAAGTGGCTAATGCTAGCACCTTTACACCATACCGGTTTATTTAAGTGAGTGTTTTATTCATAATCAGGATCAACAGTGCCATAAACCAGCGCTTCTATCTGCTTCATTCAGTCGTGTTGTGTCCAGTTAAAGACCTGTCTCTGTCCACTAATGTTTTTCCAACTCTTGCAATGAATTGTGATCTATACTGGCCGGTCTAGTGACCACTGATGCCCAATCCTTTTCAAGGTGCATTGTGGGAAATTTTGAGTGCACTATGTTCTCATCAACTGGACTTTTGGACACCACTAAAAATGGTGTGACTCCTAAATAGTGCCCCCTGTAGGGGAGAGTGAGGACATTCGGACACAGCCCTAGACAATGGATTATCACTGTTGTTTTGGAAAAATGCTAAATTAAAATATGGAGTATATCAAAAGCTGGTTAAAAATACAAATATAATAATCTTGTATAAAAATATCAAATAAAGAAATAAAATGATAGTTCTGTACTAGTGTCATGTCTGTACGTTTAAGGTCATAGTGTTATGTCTGTACTTTTGAGGTCCTAGTGTTGTCTGTAATTTTGAGGTCCGTTTTGCAGTTCAAAATGTGCAATATCTGTATCTCAACTAGGACATTTACAGGCTTAGACCAAGTTCTGCTGTGTCCTTAGGCAAGACACTTGATTGGTGATTGTCAGAGGGGCTGATGGCAGCCTCGCTTCTGTCAGTCTGTCCCAGGGCAACTGTGGCTACAATAGTATCTGACCATCACAGAGAATGGACTGAATGAATAATGACTATTGTGTAGGTATAATAATAATAATAATAATATTATTATTATTATTATTAGTAGTAGTAGTAGTAGTAGTAGCAGTAGTAGTAGTAGTAGCAGCAGTAGTAGCAGTAATTGTAGTAGTAGTAGTAGTAGTCACATTTCAACAGAATACTATGATACCATCTGAATATTTTGTGGTTAATCCCCAAAAAATCTGGAGAAATATTTTTATTGCCATAGTGATTAACAATGCTAGGAATTAGCGATTAACAATATCTAGGAAAAAAGCCTCAAAATGTTGCATAGAACAGGAAGCTGAAACCTACGAATAGCTCCCCGCGGGATTAGCTTGTTGTTTTTAACTTTTGTGGTGTTAGGACCAATCAAAGTTACACTGACTTATGCTATGCTACCATCTTTAGTCTTAATATGAACCAAAACACAGACAGCATCCCCTGGTCCACTTAAACCTCCGAACCTTTCCCCCGGTCCACATTAAACCTCCGAGCCTTTCCCCTAGTCCACTTAAACCTCTGAGCCCTTCCCCCGGTCCACTTTAAACTGGTACACTTTAAAACTCCGAGCCTTTCCCCCGGTCCACTTTAAACCGGTCCACATTTTAAACCTCTGAGCCTTTCCCCCAGTCCACTTTAAACTGGTCCATTTTAAACCTCAAAGCCTTTCCCCCGGTCCACTTTAAACCTCGGAGCCTTTCCACTGGTCCACTTTAAACCTTCGAGCCTTTCCCCAGTCCACTTTAAACTGGTCCACTTTAAACCTCGGAGCCTTTCTCCCAGTCCCACTTTAAACCGGTCCACTTTAAACCTCTGAGCCTTTCCCCCGGTCCACTTTAAACCGGTCCACTTTAAACCTCTGAGCCTTTCCCCCGGTCCACTTTAAACCTCCGAGCCTTTCCCCCAGTCCACTTTAAACCTCTGAGCCTTTTCCTCGTGAAACTTTAATGCTATGAAACAACAGACAAACAAGTTCGTCTGACACATTAAAAATATATCATGCTCTGGTCTGAAGCGCTGTCACTAACACACTAACAGCTAACTGCTAACAGCTAACTCCATGTTCGGCTCATTTGTTTACATGTGTTAAGCTGCGCCCGTGTCCTAGTTTAGTACATCTGCAGCTTCCCCGAGCAAAAGAAGATAACTTGAAGAGGAAGAGGAACAATACAAACAAAAACAAACAAACTAAATAACTGCATAGGTTCATTTAAAACTTTAAAAACACGAGCAGGTGAGAGAGAGAGAGAGAGAGAGAGAGAGAAAGAGAAAGACAGAAAGAAAGAGAAGGGGAGAGACAGATAGAGAGAGAGAGACAGAAAGAGAGAAAGAAAGAGACAGGGAGAGAAAGAGAGACAGAAAGAACAGAAAGAGGAAAGAGAAAGACAGAAAGAAAGAGAAGGGGAGAGACAGATAGAGAGAGAGAGACAGAAAGAGAGAAAGAAAGAGTGAGAGAAAGAGAGAGAGGGAGAGAAAGAGAGACAGAGAGAGAGAGAGAGACATAGAGAGAGAGAGAGAGAGAGACAGGGAGAGAGGTGTGGACCAGACTGAAGACAAAATTGGGAGAAAGTGAGACAGAGATAGAGAGGGAGATAGGGAGGAGAGAGGACGTAAACAAAGACAGAAGAGAGAGAAGCAGAAACAAAAGATGACGAGAGAGAGGAGAGCGAGAGAGAAAAAGAGACACAGTGAGAGAGTGGAGCGGAGATAAAATTGTGAATGATATGGAGACAACAAAGGGCCAGAGGAGAATGAGAGAGTGAGACAGAGGAGAGAAAAAGAGAAAGAAGAGGGGACAGGAGAGAGAGAGAGAGAGACAGAGAGACAGACAGAGAGAGGGCCAGAGAGGAGAGAGAAAAAGAGAAAGAAGAGAGGACCGGAGAGAGAGAGAGAGGGAGCGAGAGAGAGACGCAGAGAGAGAGACAGAGAGACGCAGAGAGAGAGAGATAGAGAGGGCCAGAGAGGAGAGAGAAAAAGACAAAGAAGAGGGGACAGGAGGGAGAGAGAGAGAGAGAAAGAGAGGGAGGAGTAAGAAGGATATTGGATTGGAGCTAAGAGAAAGAGGTGGAGAGAGGGAGTTGGAGAGAGGGGTGACAAGGGGAGAGTTGAGATAAAA
>KN486385.1:0-11198 GCA_000787095.1 Periophthalmodon schlosseri | reverse complement strand
ACAGGAAGACAAAAGATGGAGAAAGAGAGAGAGAGAGAGAGAGAGAGAGAGAGAGAGAAAGAAAGGGAAGATAAGGGGAGAGAGAGAGAAGAGAGGGGGAGAGAGACAGAGAGAGAGAGGAGCCCAGAGGCAGCATTCAGAGCACATCAGGGGAGTGATAAGGACTCGGCAAGAAAAAGGTTTGAAGTGCGGACTTCAAAGCTGAGCGCACCGTACACCCCTCCTCCTCCTCTCTCTCCCTCCTCTCCCCCTCTCCACCTCGCCACCTTCCCAAAAAAGAATGAGGGATCGAAACAGATGAGATCGCCGTCCTCACAAAGTGCAGAATGGGACCAAAGAGAGAGAGAAAAAAAATCATCAACAACGTTCTAGTACAAAGGAGACAAGTCTGCGCTGTGATGGTCGAGTGAGTGAAGAGGGCAAGCGACGAAGACGAGTGACGAGAGGAGAGAAAGAACTGCACTCTATCAGACAGGTGTAGGTACAACTCCCTGTCAAAAGCCATTTTCACACACACAATCTCACAAGGCTCTTCTCCTGATGATTTGTTTGTGTGAATACAAGCACAACATTATACGGAGGTTTACAGGAAGTGCTCCACTGTGTTTTTAAACTCCATACACCTTCACTAGAATAATTTGGATCAGTTCAGCCATGGAATTGCCAATCTCTTCTGAACTAAAGGTAAAAGGATCTGTTAACTTGAAAACTACCACTTCATGACATCACAAGGTGGAACAGAGCATTTTGAGCTTTGGAGATGTAGACAGACTAATAATAAAGGGTTACTCAAACATGTGTGAATGAAACAAGACAATTCCAGGTATGTTTTTGAGGAGGTAACAGCATTAGAAAATGGAGCTCACAAGAGTCAGTTTTGTGTCATACAGGACCTTTAAAAGGCTTTTGAAACTTGGGACCAGAGTCCTCATTTAATTTTCATTGCAATGGCATGGCAGATACAAAAATAATTTCAGTTTAATTTTATTTAACAGACCTACCATGAAACCAACTGCAATTTCCCCAAAATATGGACCTGTTTTTTTAAATAATCCTCTTCACACAGAGCTGTTTGTGAATGTGTCAGCCCCACAGGTCTAAGCCTATGCGTAATAACCTCAAGTTTACACTAGACATGGGACCACATGGAAACCTGGAGTCATGATTCTCATGGCCAAAATAATTGCGATTAATGATTATATGACGATAATTATTAAAGTGGCTGAAAAATGTTCTGGATATTAATCATTATAATTTTAATATTATGAATAAGTTCCATATTTAAACAGCTGTTATAGTTTTGTACTTTGTTATAAGTGACAACAACAGTGATCCAGAAGAGGTCATCAAAAGTCATTTTGTTCTGCACATTCTGGAGATAAAATGAAGATTTTCTTTGTTGGCGATTCTCACGATTGCATCAAATTTGATCACTATAAACCATATTATTGTTTATGTCCCCTCCCTGGTCTACAGGCCCCACACACTCCACGTCCCCCACAGCTCAGGATAAGCTCACTATAGAGCTGCCGAGTCCAGAACAGACGGCCTAATGGAGCGAGATAACGAGACGGACACAGACACGGCGAGCGCTCAGAGGGTGATGGAGGAGGAGGTGATCTGCAGCCCTCGCTCGTCCTCCTCCTCCTCCTCCTGTAGCTGTGTGGAGCCCTCAGTCTCTGCGGTCAGGATTTTGTAAGAACATGAGAGTGGCAGGTAAGAGTCCAGTTTGATGGACATTTGCTCTGAAACGCTCCAGTTCTGTGGAATACCAGAGACGGCACACAGCGCTCTCATTCTGACCCTAAGAGCTGCTTTACAATATACATCTTAATATATCTGCACAGAGGGAGACAAAATGTACGTACTTTTAAAAATGTCTTCTTTAATAAAACCCTAAAATATGGTAAATGGTCTTATTTCTATACAGCACTTTTCCACCTTCAAGGCTCAAAGCACTTTACATCAAGGAACCACTCACCCATTCACACACACATTCATACACCAGTGTGCATGGGGGCAAGGCGGGTTAAGTGTCTTGCCCAAGGACACAGCGACAGCATTTGTGGGAGGTGGAATTGCTCTACCAATGATGTTTATGTCGAGAGCCGGATTCAAACCGGCAACCTTTGGATCAGTGGACTAACACTCTACCAACTGAGCCACATATCTACATACCACTATCGCAATGATATGTAGATTTGACCTCTTCCATACGATCCCGGCTCACTACAGCGCTCACAATGGGGCAAAAGTTTTCCTCATCCAGTCCCTATCAAATCCGTGGTACTTCTCACAGTTGTTTTATATACATTTTTGTGAGTATTTTGAGCGAAAGATCCAAGTTTTTCAAACAATAGAAGCGGTTTCCACAGCCTCGTCTGCTCGTGTTTGCTGATGGAGCCACTGTTGGTGAAGGGCTGCACTCCAAATATTAGAGTGATAATATTTGTGGATGTGATGAGGCGCGATGTGCAGAGACTCACAAAGACACTGCCACATTCACTGAGACTGAGACACGAGCCAAATGTGAACAGCCAACGGTTCATACTAATGCAATATGTTACCTGCCCTCTACAGTTTAAAACAGGTACTACAATCACAACTGAACCTGTGGCTTCACCTGCAGATAGACACATACAAGTGTTTCTCATTCTCAGTATATGGACAGCAGAGACAGAGGCTGCACTAGCACTGAGTCATGATTGGCTGCAGGTGCTGGGGTTTAGGTAAAGACCATTCACATCAGAGAGAGTCCTTTAAGGTTTAAACCAACTGGATTTTAGCCTTGGAACTGGCAACCCAAATGAGAGAGTGATGTGAGGCTCATTCTGCTTTCTGATTGGATGATCATATTTAGAACCTATACACCAAATTGTAACATAAACAACTTGGCATGTCCTGGGGCAGCCAATCTGTGCCGATAACCTCTCCACTCTCTAATCACTCCTCCTCCCAGACAGAGAGACAGATTACTCAAACATGAACTGAAATACAAGTTTGAGTTTAAGATAATGACCTTTAGAATGTGATTAAAAGTGAATACAAGATGATTTGACATAAACCATCACTGCCCTCTCCTCTCTGGTCATCTCTCCTCTCCGTCTCGTCTCCTTTCCTACCCTCTCTTCCCCTTTTTTCCCTCTCTCCTCTCCTCTTTCCTCCCTCTCTCACAGTATCCTGACAGAGACTCACCGAGCTCGTCCCACAGTTGCCTGTACTTGTCGGTCATGCTATCCCCCTCTCCTCTCCTTTCTGGTGTCCCCCTCTCTTCTCTCTGGTCTCCTCTCCTCCTCTCTCCTCTCCTCTTCTGACAGAGACTCACCAAGCTCGTCCCACAGTTGCCTGTACTTGTCGGTCATGCTGGTGCCCTGCTGCCTCCATAGCGCCAGTCTGGGGTCGGCCATGAACTGCTCTGTGATCAGTGTTAACATCCGCGCTCCGTTTGAGTCTCTCATCTTCAGCATCTCCCTCACCTGCAACAGACAAGAGCAGACAGGAGCAGACAGGTGCAATGAGACAGGGGCAATGAGATAATATACAGGTGAGGGCAGTGATGCTAACAAAGCATGTACACAGTAAAAAGAAATAGACTTGTGTAGAATGAAACTACTTGGAACTTGCCGTATCACTAATAAAAGAGATTTTCCAGGGGTTTGAACAAAAGTGATCTATTTAGCTCTACAGAACGACAATGATATAATAGTTAAGCTAACACAGGCTAACATTAAAAACAGTCCAATGAGCATGGTTTACAGAGGCAGGGGTTTCAACCATAGACTTTATAAAGAAGTGGACTGAGTGTGATGTCACCCACAGCGTTAGGCTCCAAATGAGGCTCATTGAGGCTAGCAGTTATAGGGGCAATTTGGAGGCTCATTGAGGCTAGCAGTTATAGGGGCCAATTTGGAGCAGAGTTCCATATTTGGAATTCCGACCGCGAGTACCATAGCAACTAAAGAGCCAATCCGGAGCAAGGCTGTTGAAGGTAACGCCCCTTCCGTGCTTAGCAATGCTGTCAATCAAATCTGTTGCTAACGCTGCAGGGAGCGACCTCGGGGAAAGAAGGCATCTGATTTCTCTGTTATTAATGTTCATATGTTGATTTATGGACAAAATAGTGAAATAAACACTCCAGGATCATGTAGAGCGGGTTAATACGAACATTTTAAGACCAAAATGACGAGTCTGACAGCAGCAGTTATAGAGAGAGGGGCCACAGTTTTTACAGAGAAAGGGAATTGGAGCCAGAGTTGATGGAGTTGGAAGTGCATGATCACTTCCTGTTTGGAACGCAGCAGCTAGCAGGTTAGCTATGTCCATTTATGTATACAGTCTATGGTGGAAAATGGATACTGTCACTCTCTTTTCACAGTTTTATTTATACCAAATATCCCAACCTGGTGTGTCCCAGTTTTGAATTTTGAAAATCTGGTCACTCTACATTTGACTACTACAAAAACAATAGATTTTATGCAAAACAAGCCTTTAATATGTTAAAAAGCATAAAACACAAACATTTATAAAGTAAACAATGCTTTTAATTCAGTGCTGTGTAGGCTACATTATGGTAAGCTAGCAGTGGGCTTGTTACCTGTGTTTGCTAATGTACAAAGTATGTGAGAGTGTGTGCAGACTGTGGACAAGCACAGCGGATCATAATAGCTTTTACTTCAACTTTTTCTGTAGAAGCGACACATTAGCGTTAGCCAGACTCTGACATGAGACCAGGGCACACTCAGACTCACACCTCCTCGGATCACAGCAGCGGGTTCCACTCTCTCGCTCCTCTGCTGCAGTTTAACCAGACAGAGTGTGTAGAAAATACATCTACTTCCGCTTCTGCTTTAGAATTGATGAATATGAACAAAGTTATAGAAAGTCTGATATTGTTTTAAAAGGTACATTATGCAATTTTTCTGGTGCAGACACTGTCCCCTGCTGGTCTCCATGGAGATTTTATTGCTTTGCCTGGAATGTAATTTTGCCCAGTTGACAGATTTTAATTTTTCTTTTACTCTGGATCATACCTGGATGACTGAGGGATTACACAGACATCCTAAGTAGCAATAATTAAAAGTCTATGTTTATTCAGAAATTAATATTCTTTGTTCATTTTTAAAACAAAATGAAATTGAAAAGAAAATCAAGATTCATCAATATATAGGGGAAAATTCAAATCATTTTTTTTACACATTTTACTTGTATTTTAATGATCTTATTTAGACATGGCTCCATTACTGTCATATGGCTAACATCACAGCAGTATGAAACAGGGCTGTAACAACAATCCAAATATCATGATCTCGTATCGTCAAAAGTCTCACAATAATATCATGAGCCAGTCACAACATACCGAATCACAAGCCTCTTTGTTTTGGTGTAGCAGCAGCTAAAACACAAAGGGGACAACATAGACCAAAATCCTTTGCTTTGCTTTACAGATGAAATAACTGTTATTAAGCATTTTTAAGTTATTTGGATTATGTCAGAACCAAAGTCTTGTCAAGGCATTTTAACAAGAAAAAGTGTCAGATTCACAGTTTTGTTATATCGAGAGAGTTGGATATGGTTACATCCCCAGTATAAACATGAGCAGCCTGGCCGTACCTTGCTGAAGAGGAGGTTGAGCTGTTTGCCTGAGCCGTGGTACCCGCCCTGTGACAGAAACAGCTTCACCTGCTCCTGGACCTGTTCTTCATCCAGGTGCCAACAGTTCTCATCATCCACGCTGGCCCCCGCTGTGGGGTCTGGGGCCCCTGCACAACACACACACGTAAGAGATGTTATATGCACAGGTATACAAGGATTTCACAATGATGAGAATCTAGGAGCGTTGCCATAGTGATTAACCATTTAAAAACATAATAATATATCTTTTGAATGGGATTCTGTTCAAAGTTCACATTTTAAACCAAAAGAATTGGCAAAAAGACAAAAATCTGAACTGACAACTATAAGAATCACTGTTATTAATGTTCATATCTTGTTTTACGGACACAATAGTGAAATAAAAACCCCAGGATGATGTAGAGCGGGTTAATACGAACATTTTAAGACCAACATGATGAGTCTGACAGCAGCAGTTACAGACAGGGGGCCACAGACAGACAGAGGGGCCACAGTTTTCAATGTAAAGTAATTGGAGCCAGAGTCAATGGAGCCGGAAGTGCGCCCATGCTCACTTCCTATTTGGAACGCGGCGGCTAACAGGTTAGTTATGTCCATTTATATATACAGTCTATGGATAACAGAGATTCCTTGCAAACACCACTTTTGGGGGTCCTGTCATTGTGGTTTGTAATCTGATGTGATATTTTGCTATTCCAAATATCTCTCACTGTGTTTTACAAGTCACATTTTGAAAATCATATGTTTTAACAGCATCAGACTGTCCCCCCATGAAACCAGCACACGGCACAACATGACCTACTTTTACAGTTTGAGGTGGTGTCCTAAATATGCAGAGGTCATGGTCTTGTAAACAGCATTTAAAAGCTTACAGTAAAGGGTAAATATATACATACAGAATGCTAGAAAACACTACAGGTGCACGGACTTTGGTCAGGGCATCTGGCTTCAGTTCTCCAGCAGGTTAATTTTATAATAATGGGCCTGTTTTATACATCCAGGGAAAATATCTGACTGAAACTAAAATGAAAATAAATGAAATGCCCACAAGTTCACCAGTTTGATGTAATACTGAAACAGCTGCTTTGAAAGAGTTTATACAAAGAGTTTATAAATGAAACTATGCTTTTAATCATACAAAACCACATTTAGACTGAAGGGCTGTTTACGAGCGAGGGGACCAGATCTCGTGGCACAAGATCTCGCGAGACTAAATTGATTACGCACACAAGAGAAACGTGATCTCATGAGATTAGGTTCACATGAGTTTACATTTAGGCTGGACAAAAAGGGGTTAAGTGTTGGTGAGTTACATCTCTCATAGTTCCAAAACGCAGAACTAGAACGGCAACAAAATATTAAATAAAATAAATAAAAAATTGTGAAACTGGTGATAGCAAAATTTATATATTAGGAACATAGACTGTATAAAGAAGTGGCCTAAGTGAGTGTGATGTCACCCACAGCGTTCAGCTCAAATCAAGCTCATCGAGGCTAGCAGTTATAGGGGCCAATTTGGAGCCCAGTTCCATATTTGGAATTCCGAGCGCGAGTACCATAGCAACTGAAGAGCCAATCTGAAGGGAGGCTGTTGAAGGTAACGCCCCTTCCCGCCCGCACCGCTGGTTTAGCAGGGAGCGGGCACTTAGAAACGCTGTCAATCAAACCTGTTGCTAACGCTAGCGGGAACGACCTCGGGGAAAGAAGGCGCCTGATTTGTCTGTCATTAATGTTCATGTCTTGATTTACGGAGGCAATAATGAAATAAAAACCCCAGGATCATGTAGAGCGGGTTAATACAAACATTTTAAGACCAACATGACGAGTCTGACAGCAGCAGTTACAGAGAGAGGGGGCCACAGCTTTTCAATGTAAAATGAATTGGAGCCAGAGTTGATGCCAGAGGCCAGAAGCGCGCCCATGATCACTTCCTATTGGGAACATGGCAGCTAACAGGTTAGCTATGTCCATTTATATATATAGTCTATGTCTCACTCTTGTAGACCTAATCTCGTATCTGGTCTTGTGTCTTGAGTCTCGTTCCATCTCTGCTGTTACATCACTCTGTGTTTTGCAGTCGCTGTTTGCTTTATAGTCTTTACTCTTATATTTATGAATCTTTCATCAATTGCCCCAGTTTTTTTTTGTTTGTTTGTTCAAATATAAACACAAACTCAATACTGGTCAAATTCCAGTATTGAGATCAGCCTGTAGTGTTCATTAAAGGTCCATATGACTCTCGTCTCTGATCTCTGTTCTAATGCTATTTCCTCATCACAAACAGACCTGGAGTTGTGTTTTGTTTCATTCACACGTTTAATGCAAAACCCTACATATTTAGGCTGAGTTCTTCTCTCAAACAGAAAACACTCTGTTCCACCTTTGATGTCATGAAACAGAAAACACTCTGTTCCACCTTGTGATGTCATGTGGTGATACAGGAAGTGCTCCACCGTGTTTTTAAACTCCATACACCTTCACTAGAATAATTTGGATAATTTCAACCGTGGAATTTCCAATCTCTACTGAACTAAAGGTAAAAGGAGCTGTTGACTTTAAAACTACCACTACGTGGCATCACAAGGTGGAACAGAGCATTTTGAGCTTTGGAGATGTAGACAGACTAATAATAAAAGGTTACTCTAACATGTGTGAATGAAACAAAACACAACTCCAGGTATGTTTTTGAGGAGGTAACAGCATTAGAACATGGCTTAAAGCTCACAAGAGTCAGTTTTGTGTAATATAAGGTTGGCCTAAACAAAATGCCAGCCTCTGCAAGAGTTTTAAGCCCGTTAGCCAATCTGGAGCGAGGCTGTTGAAGATAACGCCCCTTCCTGCACACACCACTGGTTTGGCAGGGGCGGGCGCTTAGCAATCAATGAAACCTGTTGCCAATGCTAGCGGAAGCGACCTCAGGGAAAGAAGGCACCTGATTTGTCTGTTATTGTTGTTGTTATTTGTTGTTGATATTTGTCTGTTCATATGTTGAGTTACTGACACAATAGTGAAATAAAAACCCCAGGATCATGTAGAGCGGGTTAATATGAACATTTTAAGACCAAAATGACGAGTCTGACAGCAGCAGTTACAGAGAGAAGAGCCACAGTTTTCTAATGTAAAGTGAATTGGAGCCAGAGTCGATGGAGCCAGAAGTGCGCCCATGCTCACTTCCAATTTGGAACGTGGCGGCTAGCAGGTTAGCTTTGTCCATTTATATATACAGTCAGACAGACAGCGATGGTCAACCTACTTTTCCACAGAGTGAATAGTGATGGGTTTAAACTCATCACCTGTTATGAAACGAACTGCAAAGTGAAAGAGTGAATCTAAAGGTTTAAAACAGAGGCTGAAGTCTGCATGTGGATTATATCTACAGAATCCAGGATGGGACACGAGGTTAGTTTCTAGAATAAAACAAAAGTTCTCTTACCATGGACCTGGTTGATCTCTGAGTTTTGTGAGAGGATTTCGTCTGCCAGTTTTTGGGCGGTTGGCAGGACTTCAGTGTGATGGACTGAGATCAAATACTGCACAAACTTCTGTAGCTGGTCCCGGCTCATCTGGAACAGGGTCTCTGAGATGGGCAGGTGCAGTTTGACCTGCTCGGGCTTCCGTACCCTGTAAAGCGACAGTGCCACCACATGGGCGCAGTAGAAGATGTCCTTGTTGCCGCACGTGCATGTTACCGCGGTGATTTTGCAGCGGTCGAAGCTAACACTAACGCTGCACAGGAGCTCCGGTGACGAGGAGGTGGCTGGGTCTGTCACGGTGCCGCTGAGATGGAAGCCTGAGGAGAGAAAGAGGGAAACGAGGTCAGAGTTTTGGATGAAGATTAGAATGAAAACAAGGAATGATCAGGAATGGAAGCTCACGCTCACAATTTACGAGAAGGATTTGGGAAAAATATCGAATTCAGATTTTTCTGACAAGCAATAAGATCTGTGATTTATGTTTTAATTATAAGTTCAAATTTTAAACACGTCCAGAAAAAAAAAGACTGAAATCTGAACTGACAAACTAACACAAGAATCACATCAGAACATGTTTTTACAGATGTAAACTACAGAGTTAGATGTTTTATGCAGAATAAGACCATATGAACGGAGAGAAAGAACATCTGACACACAGGGAGGGCATCTGACACACAGAATGACACAGGAGCTTTTGTTGTTTGTGGATGAAATTATGATACTTATGAAAACTGCAGCTTTTGTGATCAATTTGTTTCGATTTTGAGTCGTTTACGATGAATCTTGTAGCTCTAAACTATACTTAAGAAAATTAGGGCAGAGCTAATCGATTATTGAAATAACTTAAACTTAAATAATATCATTTTTATCTTCCTGAGAGTTTTATGACTCAGACAGAGCAGTAGTTAGCCCAAAATGACACATGCTTCTGTTTCTTCTCTCAGTGGTTCAGATCAGGACTTAACTAAACTTAACTTTTTTCGCCAAGATATTTAAATCCCACAACACATGATTTTTACTGTAAAACATCGTATCTATATTAATTGCTCCTCCGAGTTTAAAATAGACAGTACAGTGAGTCTGAAACACATCACTGCAAACTGCTTTTAGTGACAGAATCTGGCAACCCCAAGTGAGGAGCTCATTCTGCTTTCTGATTAGATTGAGAACCAAAACAAAAAATGTAAACTTGCATAACTTTTAAATCAAATAAAATGTTTTTGTTTATATATATAGGAAACTTTTCATGATATCTGTGACTCTATTTTGTGATCTCTGTTCTAATGCTGTTTCCTCATCACAAACATACCTGGAGTTGTGTTTTGTTTCATTCACACATTTAACACACAAACCATGCATATTTAGGCTGAGTTCTTCTCACTCTGTTCCACCTTGTGATGTCATGTGGTGATACAGGAAGTGCTCCACTGTGTTGTTAAACTCCATACACCCTCACTAGAATCATTTGGATAATTTCAGCCCTGGAACTGCCAGTCTCTACTAAACTAAAGGTAAAAGGATCAGTAAGCCTGAAAACTACCACTTCATGACATCACAAGGTGGAACAGAGCATTCTGAGCTTTGGAGATGTAGACAGACTAATAATAAAGCGTTACTCAAAGATGTGTGAATGAAACAAAACACAACTCCAGGTATGTTTTTGAGGCGGTAACAGCATTAGAACATGGCTTAAATCTCTCAAGAGTCAATTATGCGTAATATAGGACCTTTAACATCATTAAGACGCAGAACAATACTCGTTATTTTGTAGGCTCACACTGTCATATAAAGACACTGAGCAGCTTTGAATTCAATCACTATTTGACCAGTTTATGTGATGTATACCATTTTTATAATAACAAAGAGTTCATGAAGCGAATACAAAACAGTGGAGTGAATGGACTAAGGTAAGGTAACGTTTCCAGTCAGATCTTATAAAACAGATGCTCTAAATCTAGGGGTAATAATGGACTCAGACTTGAACTTTAACAGCCACATCAAATCAATAACATCTGCAGCTTTTTACCATCTAACAGTCAAAAATCAAAGTTATATTGTCAAAAAAAAAAAAGAGACTTATCCATGCATTTGTCT
>JACM01035187.1:0-75154 GCA_000787095.1 Periophthalmodon schlosseri | reverse complement strand
TCACATAAAGGGTGTGCGTACCAAATTAGTCTAGGACAAACAAAAATGTTCTGCCTCATTACAACTGTGCAGGGGGCGATAGACAGCTATTTTTAAAGATGGAAGTTTAAGTTGCATATCATTATGTCCAGGTCTCTAAAATACACAAACACCAATAGCTTTAGCCTAATGTTAAACCTATGGAGATTTTAGGAAGAGTGTGATAAATTATTTTTACTGTCTTAAAAATGCAAAAAAACAGAACTAATTCTTTTTAAACACTTTGCATTGGTCCAAAGTTATTCCTCACATACCTTATGCATTCCAATCATCCTAATTATTCATGATGAGTTTATAAGCTCTTATACACAACTTGGGAAAAAATTGGGTTCAGGGCCTTTAATGGATCTCTATGGACGTTTGGCACATATGGTCAATAGTGTAAAGTTTTTTTTCCCTAAATCTTTCTTTAATTTGACATTTTTAAAAATATTGTCACTTTGGGGTTGTGAATACTAAATGTCCCTGGGAGCCATGTGCTGCAGTGAAAGTTGTCCAAGTTGGGAGGAGGTTTTAGACAGACAGATAATTACCAGTGAGACCGCGAATGTCCCTGCAGCTATCAGCCCTCCACCAAACCAGCCCAGCCGCGAGCACTGGACGCCGGCTCCGATTGCTCCATCAGGGTATGCCTCTCTCCAATTTCGGCTTCTATTCCATCTTCCATTAAACTACCTCCACCTGTCCGCCTGTCCATCTGTCCACCTACAAGTCTGGCTATTTATACCATGAGCTGTATAAGGCCACACATTTTCACATACAAGCACAATGCATACAAGTCTAACACTATTCAATATCTAAACAAATGAGACTAACTACAACTAATAGCTCCCAAAGCTTTTAATGGACCTTCCGTCATTTGTGAGATTAAGGTTTTTTTTTAACCAAACCAAGTCTTATAGGAAAGATTCTGGTCCCAGGTGTTAGGACCCAGCTCTTCAAGAGAAGTCACAGAAAACAAGATGTTAAAATTTCATAAATAAAGTTGTAATTTAATGAACAGAAATATAAAAGCAAGGTCACAAATTTACACAAACAAACCAGTTGAACAGAAAACCACTTACAAACTACAAAATCACAAAAACTATGAGTGTCTAAATAATAACGAGTCAATCAGGGGCCAGTAAGCAGCAGCTAACCAGGAGCAGGCAGGAAAACAGTCCTCCAATCCACAGCAAGGGCTCGCACAGCCAGGATTACGTGAGGAAAGGAGACAGGATTCAGCCACACACACAACATAGACATATACTACAAGGGGAAAGGTCTGAAGGCCACTTATGTCAAAACGTCAATCTCCAAAGAAGTTATTATTCATTATGACAAATATTGGCTTGAATAAAGTGGTGTTTTGTACATACACAGCTGAGGAATGTTGAGCATAAAGACAGCATCAGCCAGGGAATAAAGTGACTCTAGAGGCCTTGTCTCTCTAAATAATTGAGTGTTACATGTCTAGCCTTGGGTTTCTTTGTCTTGCTAATTTGCTGCTGTCCTCTCCACTAAAAGCTGTGTTTGTGCCTCAGAGTTGAGACGTTTGTATTTCCGAGCATGCACTGAATGCCTCGTGGGACGGTCCCCCCAGAGTAAGTCTCCTCTGGGGCCACAGCTGTTCTCATGTAACTCAGAGTTTTACTGCAAAGATACAGGCAAAACACTCAACGGGTCTAAGAGTGTCTAATGCGATAAGTATGATTCACCCCATAACGGACAGGTTGTGAGTTCAATTGCTGAGTTTCACAACATTCTAGGGGCCAATAATATTTAATACAGATGGGGGACATCTAAAATGAATATTGTTAAAAGGTTTAGTTTTTTGGTTTATTTGAAGAGACAGTGTACAGAGACATTAGAGGTGCACTATGTAACTGTTTTGGTGAGGGTCCCCCTCCTGCTTGTGGAGATGTTATCGCTTTGCCTGGAATGTTCCACAGTATGGAATTACTTGTACCTATCTTGCATTTATTCAAGTTCATATGTTTTTGTTGCTAAAAACATGCATTCTTGCTGTGAGCAGGATCACCTCTCATCAGATCTATAACTTGGTCTGGTGGCATCACCTATTTGTCCCCATGGAAGTAAACAAGTTTAATGCCATACTGTGGAACATTCTAGCAATAACATCTACATGGAGACAAACTGGTGACAGACTCTCACCTAGAAAAGTTACATAGCTCACCTTTATGCTCAAAAACAGAGATGGACTGTACAGTTTATAGCGCAATTTTCTGCATTTACCTTTAAAGGTACAGTGTAATCAGTGGAGCAAACATGGACTGTTGCCCCTCATGTCGTAGTATGAAGTCATCACATTTGAAAAACCTGAAAGAGGTTGTGTTTATGTGGTGTCAGGACATTTTGAACTGCTCATAGTTTAAAAGGAAGAGAGAAGTGTAGAATTCTTTGGTTTTGCTGAGACTGCCAATGTTTTGACCCAGTCTATGGTTAATATCCCTGTAATTACTGGATCTATCTATTCTTTCTATGAAAGAAAAAAAAAAACAGGCACAAAGTTCTAGTCTATGTCTTCCCTATCCGCACAAACATTAAATAATCTGCAATAAATTAAACAGGAAATTCCACCATACAATTCTGACCTGTCCTCCAGCTTAATTATAAACTGTAGGCATTGTAGAATGGCATCATGTCAATTATTTTAATCCTGCCTGATTAAAAGGTCAATGTATATTTATCCTTTTCCGTATAGTATCATTATGTAAATATATTCAGGGTGACTCCACACTGTGCTGATGGTGGTAATTGACTTAGCTCTTGTTCATTTCTCCCATCCCACTTTTCTCTGACTTTTTAATTGTTTTTGAAAATAATGAGTCTGTTGCCTCCAGCGTAACCATGACGATGAATGTGACGTGCAGTAGACATGATTCAAGCTGAGGAGTACACCATGTTCCTCTTTGCTAATGCTCCCAAAAGAGCAAAAGAGTTCTGAGTTTAGTTTGTTTAATTTAAGACTACATTATTTGTGTTTTTGTGAAATCTGTTGATACTTTGCATCTGATGCCATCAACATTATCTGGGGGGTGATGCTAACTAGAGACATTGCTTTGTCTGAAGCTCTGTTGCTAGTCCCATGGGGTTGCATGTGGATTACTGAACTTTGAAAAAATGTTTTACTTGTATTTTCACAAACTACAACACATGAAACATGAAGGAACCAAGCACTGCTGTTGCAGGCTATAAAAACCAGGACTCTAAATTATCTAGAGCAGTTGCCAGAGGGGACATTTTCATCCCTTTCCCAAAATCCAGAAATCCTATATTTTTTCCTATGTCCGTTAGCATTAGCCCGCAAAAATCACAAAGTGTGACTAATCCAGAGGGTGTCAGCTGTTACCAACCCGTCGGCCATGTTTACGTGAGGTCAAAGCCTCATTAAAAGTCACTGTTCAGTGTGTAAACCTTTGGTGTTTCATTTTAGATCATAATGAATGAATGAATCACCATTCATTTGTTTGTGAGCCCTGGTCAACAAGTGTCTGGTACTACAGAGCCTTTTCTTTTTCATCTCATACCATTTGCCTCCATCCATTCCTGAATAAAACTTTCTTTTCATTGCAAGACATGCCCACAATTTTTTTCTTGCTCCACGTAATGTCACATTTTTACTTGTGTGACAAAATTGTGACTTCAGTTTGTAAAGTGTGGTATTACTGGAACAGGAGAGGATCAGATGTGTTATCAGGCTCCTGCAGAGTGTCAGGAAACTAAAAACTCTGTGATGACATTGACACTACCACAGACTGTACCATTCAGAATGATGCAACATCTATAATAATGAAGACGTGTAACACTTTTTATACAGAGATCTTTCTGTTTAAGGAAATATAAGAAGCCAGTGATAGGAAGGCAGCAGAAGGCAATTTTCTACATTGATATATACAGAATAAAAAAAATAAAATAAAAACAGACCTACTTCACTTTAAACGGTTTGTAGTGGTGCAAAGTTATTCCTTGGTTACTTTATGCATCCAAACATCCTAATTATTCATCGCAATGAGTTCATAAACACTTTTCACAACCTTCAGAGACCAGATTGAAGTTTCACCAACAACTAGCACACTAACACGCACTTCCTGGTTGATAGCTTTATAATTAGATTCAGACAGAATGCAGCGGACATATTTTGACCTCAAGAGCAGCTTATACAACATATCAGTACACATTTTGCACTAATACATGGGGGGAAATCAGGTACAGGGGCTTTAATATAACTTAACTTCTTAGGTCCATGATTTCACTATTCAACACCATGGATCTATAATAAGAACTGGATAAGACACTCGGCATTTGTCTCGGGCGAGATCTACTAGTGGCTGCTCCATAGGTACTGCAGGAGCTTGGGCCCAAAAGAATTCTCCCATAGAGCACAATGCATTTTTTGGGATTTCAATCTGCCTGTGTTCGGCTGACATCCACAGCTTTCACAAAGGTCAGATTTTATAGGGATTTTTCTAGCAGAGGTCACGTTTCTGACGTCACATGGTGGGAGGTGCTAGCCCGTACTGAGGAAGTAATACGGAAGAGAAAATTATTTTTGGGCCCGTGCACCAATGAGCACAGGCCATTGAAAACAATATGGCCTTGGATACACCTTCCAGATTTTATTATACTTTCATGTTCAACACACAAATACAGGTCTATCTATGGATTTCATAGTGGTGGAAAGTCCTCAAAATGGCACCTATTCATGGCTTTCAGCTTCCTCTTACGTGCAACATTTTGAAAACTTCTCATTCAAAAGCTATATTTTGTTTGAAATTGTTAATCAATATGGTAATGGTTCTATTCCTGAAGATGTGAGACAGGCCTCTACTTTCACAATGTTCAAATCCAGGCTCAAACGGTTCTGTTTAGCTTTGCATATGACTGGAAGGTTTTTATTCTGCACTCTTATCTTTTAATGTTAATTTTACAATGATTATTTATGTTTTGATTTATTGTATTGTGATTTTAATGTCTTTCTTATTCTGTAAAGCACTTTGAATGACTTTGCATACAGATTGTGCTATACAAATAAACTTGCCTTGCCTTTTTTTTTTCATTCTGAAACCCATAAATAAACAGGAAGCGGGAAGCAGTTTCACCCTATAACATTTTCATATATTACAAAGAGAGGAAAGCTTTGAATCAGTCTCAACATTCACTGGAAATACTGTTTGACAATATACAAACACTTTAGCACAATTTTACATCTAAGGCAGTTTTTGTCAGAAGGCACACTGTAAGATTGAGTGGGTTCAGTAAAGTACACCACACTCTGTATATTTGCATGTAATAGCCCTCTCAAACTGCTCCGCTCGGATGCAGTCATGAGCTCCACTGCTGCTAGAAAGATGACACATTTCTTTGCTCACTTCTGCTGCAAATAATGGACATTTTTTGGATGTTTTTCAAGTCTCTACAACAAAAACATCACATCAGCGTTTATACTATCATCAAATACAATTGGTCTCTTTACTTCATATACAATGATTATACAATGATTTCTTGCAGATTACAGTAATGCTTATGAAATATAGGTTCAAAAGTCCAAATCTATTGCTCATATATGTATGTTCTGCAGTACGGCATTATTTTTATAGATCTGCATTGAGACAAGCAATGCAGGCCAAGTTACAGGTCAGATCTGTGGAGAGACAAACTTAGGAAGATAATTTGTTTTATCAGATTTGGAATTTTAAATGGCGCTGAATTTCTCACTTTGAATCACAAGTTGATGAAATTCTCCCGTTTTAGAAAGTTGCAAAATATGATGCCATTATTTCAGATCGAGAGCAGGGCCTTTGGAACTCTACGGGCAATGATTTTGTTCGATGAAGAGCCACCACCGGCTTGTCTCCATAAAGATGTTAGGCTATTCCTTTGCTTGGAATGTTCCACAATATGACATTAAACAAGCAGGTAGCATAACCAGGTCAAGTTAAGTACAGATCTCTGTAGAAGTCACATAAGAACGCATGGTTTGTGATGTATTTAAGAAAGAAAAACACATGTAATTACATAAAAGAGCCTATAATGGAACAGAATGATTGACAATAATGAAGCACAGACTCAAATATTAAAAGTGTTATATATAGTTGTCTTTTGTTTCATTTATTTCCCCTTCTCCAGAACTCAAAACACTCTGTTCCATTCAATGATGTCATAAGGTAGTGCCCTGGTTCTCAGTAAAGTGCTCCTCTATGTTTGAGATCTTCGTGTAATAATTTCAAGGCTCCAAATGCCTCATACAAAGCTGTTCTGCTCCGAGCTATAGGCGTGTATGTGGACGTGTTCGGTCCAGGTGATTAGTGGAGAGGCTGCAGCTGGAGGAGCAGCTCTGAACAGCTGGGCCCAATGAGGAGACTCAGAGTTTAAGTGGAGGAAAGAGGAAGCCAGAAATCATCAACACAGAGGGGTTTGGACCTATTCAAGTCAAGAAATTAAGAACCTGGACTCAGTTTTGTTTTGTCATCAGCGGCTTTCTTTACTGAATTTCTCCTGGCTGACTGAAAAAACAAATTATATAGAAATCTGTTTCCTTCATATACTTAAGGTGCATAAAAAGTTGCAAATACAGTCAAAAATTGGGATAAAACTGGGACTAAACCTGGAACTAAATTGAAACTAGACCAGACAAAAACTTGACTATACCACAGGACTAATGAGGAATGGGACCAAACTCAACAAGTGAAAGTGCTCTTAAAAGGTGCTCAGTTTTCTGGTGGGGGGTCTGTCACCTGCTTATGTCAGGCTATCGCTTTGCCTGGAATATTCTAAAGTATGCTTTTAAGCTTATCTCCATGGAGACAAAGAGGTGGTGCTGCCAGACCAAGTTACAGGTCGTGAGATCTGTGGAGCGTTTTTTTTAATCAACACATGCAATTAAGTAAAGTATGGCATAAAAATAAGTTTAACATGGAACATGGCCAGCAAAGCAATCACACCTCCATAACACCGCTGATGAGTGTAATGGTTTGGACATGTGCAGAGGAGGGAGAGTGCATATGTGGTACAGAGGAGGCAGAGTGAATATATGGTACAGAGGAGGCAGAGTGAATATGTGGTACAGAGAGATAGTGGATTTTCTAAGTTAGATGAATCCATGCGATTGTTGAACAACATAACAGTGAGGGACGTGTAATTTCACAGCTCAGTGGCAGCAGATATAGGACCACATCTCTGTACCGCTGCCTTTGGAAATTGGAGCAAAAACATAAGAAACGCATTTATTTTATGAAAACCATTGTTCACCAGTTATTACATGTTTTGATTTATTTATAGTATTGAACCTATATTGACGAGTAAACAACATGCCAGTGGAGGTATGAAAAAATAAAAACTAGAGTTAAGGGGCCTGATTTTTCATATGTATTTGAGCAATTTTATTTCTAAATGCTGCTGGTGGCACTTCCAGTTAAGCAAGAATCCCGTTCATTTCAATGGAGAATTTCAGAAAAGTTTTGCCGTTAAAATATGATATAAATTAGGTTGATTTGTGTAAAATGGTCTATGTTCATGTGACCAACAAGTCGACACTGCACCAGTTCTCAGGGAGGCTTTAAAATGGCTCTGTAGTTCATACAGAACTTACCCGAATGACGACGGCAACTTCCAGAATAGTGGTTATTGTGCACACCCACCAATCCCAAGATCAGCAGTTCAATTCCAGTTTTGATCAGGTCATACTGTTGACGTGTCCTTGTGCAAGACACTTCCTCCTCCATGACTGTAAATGGCTGGAGGGAATCCTGGCACAGATTGGCAGCTTTGGTTCCATCAGGGAAGTTGTAGCTATCCATGGGTTTCAGAATGATGAGAAATTAGCATCGCTATAGTGATTAACAATTTAAAACTACATATTATATCTTTTGAATGGGAAAAAATGTTGCATATAACAGGAAGCTGAGCCCAGTGAATAGAAGAAGCATACCACCAATGAAAGACATCCTGGCTTATACAGTGTGTTGTAATGTCGGATATTATAATAAATAGCATTTTTAAATATAGATAACTAATAGATATGTGTTTTATGCAGCACTGGAGGCACATGGCCAAAACATGAAGCTTGATTAAGATCACTTTGAGAGAGAGTCTTTTTCTGGAATAAACAAAGTTCCTGGCACCAAAAGTGAACATGTGAGGTAGGAAAAGGAACTGTGAAGAGAGGAGAGGTCTCGGAGGCAGTTGGTGAGAACATAGGGTAGGACGGGTAGAACAATTTATACTTTGCAGTGACACAGTGGGGAGGGGGTCTATATGCCCTTCAATTGCCCTTCAGGGCCAATAATGGACCCATTCCCATTTCATAGTCTCTCTCATAATTATAATAAATGCGAGTAATTTACTTTTAACAAGGAAACACCCTCAAACTAGTATTTGATTGTAAAATCTATTGTATCTATCAAAGCATTCCCCTTTTTCATGTTAGAATGGATTAGTCCATGAGTGCGCACGGAGTGGGAGGGGCCTGTTGCTGCTGTAGTTTTAAAGATGTTTACAAACTGGACAGGCATCGAACTGTTGAACGATTCCAATTGGACTTTTTCTTGCTCTTTGGAGAGGTGTGAAGATGCCTGTGTGGTGAGGTAAGCTAAAGTATCATTCTGCACTTTTCTAACTTTCTCCACTTTATTTTCACTTAAGACACAGCTATCCATCAAAAAGTCTGTTCACAATCAATGTTCTGATCCATCTTTAAACAAACTTGATGAGTGAACAAGTAGTGAATGCACTGAATGCATATTAATTACCCCCATATATGATGCACCCCCAAAATATTGTTGTTTGAGCTAATTGTCTGTTCCTACATAATAATAACTGGCAGAGAGACAACGAGCTGCCAAACCTTACGACAGAAAAGTAGTCCCACTGAAAAAATAAGTCAGTGTGTGTGTACTTTTTTATTTAATTTGCCCTGCCCTGTGATTTTCAATGCTCACGTTCCTTGGGTCCTTCCTTCTTTACGTGCTTCCTTCCTTGTGTCCTTGTGTACTTGCATCTTTCCTTCCTTGCATCCTTGCATCCTCGCTTCCTCCTTTCCTTATTTTTTGCATTCTTACATCCTTGCCTCCTTCCTTCCTTGCATTTTTGCATCCTTGCTTCCTTGCATTTTCCTTCCTTGCTTCCTTGCATCCTTGCCTCCTTGCATTCTTGCCTCCTTGCCTTGCTGGCCTTTTAAAGCTGCCATGATAATTCCTGTTCCTAAACAGGCCAATGTCACGTACCTCAATGCTGCTACTACAGGCCTGTGGTCCTTCCTTCTTGCATCCTTTCATCGGTGCCTCCTTGCATGCTTAACATAAGATAAACTTTATTGACCCCAAGGGGAAATTTGTCTTGAGCTCCTTCCTTACATCCTTTCTTCCTTTCATCCTTGCTTCTTTGCATCCTTGCGTCCTTCCTTGCATTCTTGCTTCCTTGCATCTGAGCTACCTTTCATTCTTGCATCCTTGTTTCCTTGCATCCTTGCTTCCTTGCTTCCTTGCATCCTTGCTCCTTTCCTTGCATCTTTGCTTCCTTGTGTCCTTGTGTCCATCCATGCTTTGGATGGCGACCACTGACAAAAATCCAGTCCCTGCAGCCTTCTCATACAGTTTAGTTTTGCTTATTTTGGGGGTAAATCTTTTGAAAAATAGAAAGGCTTGTGCATTCTTTAATATATTGTCCTTATCATTTCACTTACTAAAAACTATAAATCAGTTGTTTTACCAGTTTTTACAGTGACACTTATTGAGCAGTAGTTTCTTCAAATACTCGTGCTTCAGATTTCTTACTGATTGCTACTTTGTGTACTTCGTTTGACAGCATTAGCAAGTCCACTATCTTTTAATCATCTTACTGGCCTCATCCTCATAGAGCACCTGTAGATCACACTTTTGAACCACTGATTAACTCATTTTGTCAGGTCACCAGCAGGTTTTGAATATCTGGATATTTTCATAAATCCAACCTTGAACAGGATTTATAAAGCCCATTTTTGATAAGGTGAAGACTGAGCTGGAGAGGTGGAATTCCCTTCCTATATCATGGCTAGGCTGCATATCTCTTATTAAGATTAACATATTAATGGCTATTGGTTAATTAAAGGCACCACTTTACAAAGGAACCTGGACACTACATTCAACATAGCACCACCATCCTTGCTTCCTTGCCTACTTGCTCCTTGTATCCTTGCATCCTTCCTTCCTTGTGTCCTTGCTTCCTTGCACTTTACAAAGGAACCTGGACACTACATTCTACATGGCACCACCATCCTTGCTTCCTTGCCTCCTTATATCCTTGCTTGCTTGCTTCCTTCCTTACGTCCTTGCTTCCTTGCACTTTACAAGGGAATCTGGACACTACATTCAATGTGGCACCACTTGGAAATTAAACCACTTAAAATGAACCATAAAATTTACATTCCTCCGAACAAGTCTCCTGTGCCTGAAATGTAAAATAGAAACGGAAACTCGGACACATTGTTTTTGGTCCTGTTCAAAATTGCAAAACTACTGGTTTGAAATCCAGAAGATACTGAGAGTTAATTTGGACATGGATCCTTTGTCTCTTCTTTTAGGGCTCTTAAGCAAACTCATCGTGTCAAGCAACAAAGATAGACTGGACTTCATACTCACTTTTGCTGCCAGGAAGAGCAGTGGATCAGTGAGCAAGGCCCTACAGTAAAGGGCTGGCACAAGGTCTGACTGGACCTAGCACCTATGGAATACCTGACGTGCCTAATACACTCCAGCACTAACTCTTTCTTCACTATCTGGGATCTGTAGTAGTGAGTCTGAGCCTTTGTTCTATTATATTTGAAAGTAAAAAAAAAAAAGTAAAAAAAATAAAAAAAATAAAACAATAATAATAATTTTGTCAGTTATTTGTTTAATTTCTTGGACCTATACTTTGTACTTCTGCTTGATGCGTGAGTAATGTTAATTTAAAGTGAACGGTACTCTTACTTAGAACAATATGGGGTAGAGGTTGGTAGAACTACATTAACTTTTTAAAGAAATTGTACCTTTCTGTACTTTTACTCCTACTTGAGTAACATTTTTATTGAAGTAACAGTACTCTTTTGTGTTTCTTTCTTACATCGCTTCTTCAGATATGATACAGTTTTTCTCAATTGTGTGTATATATACTTTGAAACTACCACATTTTGTCCATTATTTAATATTTTGTCCTACCATTTAGGCTACATTAACTTTAAATTATAAATCAGATGTTATGCCCTGACAGTTACTCTTTAAGTTACTCTTACTCGAGTTGTATTTTTTCACTTTTTCTTTACTTGAGTAATTTCTAGGACCACTACTTTGTACTTCTACTTGAGTTATATTATTCTGAAGTAACGTTACTCTTATTTGAGTACAATTTGGCTATTCTACTCACCTCTGCACTAAAGAGATTGTTCCCTTTATTGTCTGCGCTGTAAAGTTTGTCCCTTGTATTTGACCCATACTTCAATGTCGCCGTGGCAACCTGTGGTACGTCTTTTTGCTATTTGTATTGTCTTTGAGTGTAGAACAAATACAACGGTTTGCGGCCAGGTTCAAATGAAACTCGAGGAGCAGAAACATGTCCTCTCTGATTGGGTTATTGCAGTGACAAAGTGACACCATTCGCTGCAGACATAAAAAATCCGACCATTTGAGCCCTCTCTTGTATCTTTGCTCTGCTCCTCTGAGTGTAAGAGTTTTAAAAACATGGAGGTATAGTGTCGCTTAGGGCAGTGTAAAGTCCAGAGTTTTAACTGCACCACGATAATTAGGCAGCTGTTGTCTCTTCACCATTAAAAGTGCTGGAGAGAAAGACACAAAGACGACTAAATAGAGGATAAACTACAACTGCAGAAAAAGGAGGAGAAAAACCCATTTAAATCGACACAGGTGGTATGTGAAATCTTGTAGCCATAGCCGCCTTCGGGCAGACTGTCAGAAGCCTTCCATTATAGGCAATGTAAAGTGCATTGCTCAAGGTGTGTTGTTGCTGGGATGAGAGGGAGTCAAACTGCCAACTCTTTGTTTAAGGGATTACCACAACAAAAATAAATTAAAGATTAAGGAAAGAAGTAAAGAATAGTACTGTATACATTTTGTCCCCTTAGAATGATAAGATTCGACCACTTATAGATTACAATGGAATCAGGAATAACGTGTTTTTGCTAATATAAACCCAGAAATGTTCCAAATACTGGTACTTCAAAACCTTGATAAAAACATACAGAAGGTATTCAGCAACAACAATATATGAATGTCAATTTGCACAAAAATGCCAGATGGAATCTTATAATTCTAAGGCAGGGGTGTCCAGTTTTTTCATCAAGGGGCCACATATCAAAACACAGATTATGCAGAGAGCGGCCGAGGGCCATAGACAGGTGGTCAGTACAGGGAATAATTCAGATATGTGCGTTTATAACAGGTTAGAACGAGCCACCAGGCGTTCTTTTGTGTTTAGATCCTCAGTAGAACACAATAAATATTTAGTTGATTTTCAAACGTACTGCTTAAGGTATGGGCCAATTAACTTGGAAGCCTGAGGGCTAAGAAAAATTGGTCCAAGGGCTGCCTCTGGCCCCCAGGCTATAGTTTGTACATGCCTGTTCTAAGGGGAGCATTTTTATAACTTTTATCTGGTATTTGGTAGGTGGCTTGAGAGGCGATCCTCATTACAACAACAACAACCTGGTCAAACATTTTTTATGCTTTACCTCTAATGGAATTTACAGATCTACAGAAAAAGTGGATGTTGAAATTGAATATTTTGGTGGAAGTCTGAGTGTGCAGTGTGTGTCAGTGAGTGTGTTCGGCTACAGAGGTTTTAAAAGGGTTTGTGTGGACTGAACTTGGACACTAACTGCCTGAGGTGTGCAAGGTGGGTCAGAGGAGACAGTTCAGTGGGAATAATGCAGTCACCATAACAACACTGCACTGTAAAAAACTCCAGACTGCCTCAAACTATCATCTGCGTTTAAGTCCAGTGATGACAGCAGGTAAAATACAGCCCATCGGAGGAAGAGTGGAGAAGGGGACTGGAGCAGAGACAGTGTCAGAGCATGGCGCCATCTGAACTGGAGCTGAGAGGAAAGAGTTGAAATTCAGATAAGGTCTTCTTCAAATCCACAGTGATACACATGAGAATAAAGCAGATCTGTGAAGTCGACTAGAACATACAAGGAGGAGGGCTTATAGTCTGGAAAAGGGATGTGTAAATCAATAAAGTATCAGTTCCTCCAATTCTAGTATTGACACCAATATGTATGTGTGTGTGTGTGTGTGTATATATATATATATGCACTTTGTAGTCATTGTTCAGTCACTCCACACTCAGTGGTGATAAGCTACTATTGAATTCACAGCTGCCCTGGAAGCAAGGCTGACAATCTGCGCCATCGGGCCTTCCAACCACCACCAACACTCCAGCACACACCACATTCATACTAGGAAAAGTGGGTGAAGTGTCTTGTTGATAGAACTTGGTCAGAGCAAGAACCAATCCTCAAACCATTGGGTTGGAGGACCACCAAGTCACTGTCTTCCAGTTTACACTAGAGTCACTACTCCACACTGTGGCCCCTATTCCCTATTCCCAGCAGTCTCCCATCCAAGTACTAACCAGGCCCACCCTTGCTTAGCTTATGAGATTTGACTAGATAGGACATTGGCAGTCAGGTAAGGCCACTAAGCTGACACCGGCACAAAATAGGTGGTACTGAGGTAACACTTATGAGGTAACACTTATGAGGTAACACTTATGGAGTACTTGAGACAAAAAGGTTGATACCACTGGTCCATGCAGAAGTCACACTGTTGTGTGGTTTGTTCAGTGCAGATGAGAGATGAGCCATGTTCATTCTAGTCTCTGAGCCTGGAGCAGTCACAAGGACAAATGCGGTGAGCAGCTGCTGTAGAGGAGAGGCCTGACCCTGGGTGAACGGTGTAATTGTGTTTCCACCTCTTTTTAATCACCATTTACTCACACAAGCCTCAGTTATGGTTGGTATTTCCACAGGGCAGCACAGAGCAGGCAGCTTGAACCTAATTTAAGACAGATTTATTGTGAGTGTTTTGAAAAGGATTTTTGCTTGTTTTAAATCATCTTATTATTGTCAGGACTGCATCAGTTGGATGGGACGATAACCGGTATGAAGGTATACTGCAGTATTAAAATGCCATGGTATAAATACCTTGGGCTTCTGTTGGTATTGACACTTGATTTATTTGACTGGGTCTGTGGAAAAGCAATGCTCCTCACAGTAGTGCCGTTTAAGTCCCTTAAAGCGTTTTTGATGCGGTCCTTATGTCTGCACTGTATTCCATTGCCATTTAGGCCCTTGTCTCTTGTCACACTTCTTAAGAATGTCCCATATAAGGTGATATTTATATAGAAAACATAGACACAGTTGCCACAATGAACAACATATTCCTCTTTTACTACTGTCATGGCCCTTGTTGTGCCATGTTTTTATTAATAATAATGTGTGTTTTTGGAGGTGACCCGGATGCACTAGCGCCCAGCGCATCCACCCACCTATAAAAGGGACCCGCCCCCTACGCCTTGGGGCTGCTCCATGAATCTATTAAAATAACTGGATAGGGTATTGTTAGCTTAGAGCTGCCTCGAGTTGGATTAGTGGCCACTCATTGGTACTACAATGAAAAAATCCCTCCTGCCCAGAAATGATTTTTCTCATAGAGCACAATGTAATCACAAACTGCTCATGTTCGGCTGACAGGGCACCTACAATTTTCACAAAGGTCGAATTTTGTGGAGATTTTTACTCATTTTCAGATCATAAACTTTTTCTCAGCTCAAAATCCGTCTGTTGTCTTAAAAAACGTTAGCTTCAGCTACGCTCTATGTCCGCTCTAGCGAAGCTCAAGCGCTGATTGGTTAGAGCGGTCACATGGTACGACATAAATGAGACACAGGTTCAGAACTTGGTTCAGAAGCACCCTGGAAGCATGAACACTACAATTTACAATTTGTAATTTATTATTATTCTGTTGCCTCCTTCGCAGCCACTCCGCTCACTCTTGGTGTGCAAAGTCTCATGGGGGGTAGATCAACTGCGCATGGTCCATGGGCAGGGCAGGACCGGATGTACCTAGCCGGCTAAACTAGCAACATGCACCATTGAGCATGGCCCATTGACTACAATGGGCAGCCATGTTTAGGCCCGGGGCTTGGGCTGCTCCTCTGGCTTAACTCCACCTGGCCACACCAGCAGCTGATCGCCACAACTTAAGCACTTTAGCACAATTTGCACGTATTTTTTTGTAAATTATCGAATAAATGTTCCAGCAGAGAGCTTAAAACCTTTTCAGTCGTGTCTGCCCACTTCCTTCAGATGAGCCGTAACAACGACCATTCAGAATTGGGTTGTCTGCATTTGAGGACCAAGGACACCTGGGAGCTTTTGGTTCTTGGTCAGGAGGACAGCTGGGAATTTTGGCTATTTTACTGATTTTGGTTAAACGAGACAAGTGATATTCTGGATTACAGTTTCAAAATAGTCAAGATCAAGTCAAAGCAAATGAAAACCTATGGATACATGCAGTGAAACAATCCTTCTTAATTGGCCATAACGACGTTTGATACTAGGCCTGTCATGGTAACAAATTTTGAAGTGCAATATATTGTTGAACTGACCAAACCAAAACATAAAGCAGAATTATTGCCCAAAAAGTATTCTAAATACCGACCTCCAAAAATGCTTGTTCCATCTGTCATGTATTGAACGATAAGTCAATATAGTAATTATCGCGACTCTATGTCACACCTCTCTCCTCTTCTTATCTCCTCACTCTCTCCTACTTCTCTCTTTTCATCTGACGCTACTCCTCTTCCCCCTCTCTCTTCTCTCTCTCCTCTTTCTTTTCTACTTTGTTCCTTGCTCCTTGTCTCTTCTACATCTCCTCCTCTCTCCATCTCCTTCAGTCTCCTCTATTCTCACTCTCTCCTCCTCTCCCGTCACTCTGTCTTCATCTGCCTCTCTATCTCCTTCTCACTCCACTCTCTCCTCTCTCCCGTTTCCATCCTGCGTCTCCCCTCCTCCTTTCCCGTCTCTCTCTTCTCCTCCCCCAGCATCTGTCCTCTCCCACCTTTATCCTCTCTCCTCGCTCTCGCTCCTTCTCTTCTCCGTTTCCTCATCTCTTTCTCTCCTCTCTTCCCTCTCTTCTCCCTCCTCTCTCTCCTCCACTTTTCTCCATCTTTCCTCTGCTATCTCTCCTCTGTCTCTCTCTCTCCCCTTCTCTCTTCTTTCTCTCTCTCTCCTCTTTCTTTTCTACCTCTACCTTGCTTCTTGTCTCTTCTACCTCTCCTCCTCTCTTCATCTCTTTAATCTCTTCTCCTCTATTCTCACTCTCTCCTCTTCTCTCTTGTTACTCTGTCTCTGCCTCTCTCTCTCTCTCTCTCTCTCTCTCTCTCTCTCTCATTCTCACTCCACTCTCTCCTCCCTTTTTCTTTATTTCCTCTCTGCCTTTTCCATCTTGCCTCTCCCCTCCACCACCTTGCTATCTTTTCTCCTCCTCCTCATTCCCTCTCTCCCTTTGCCTCCTCCTTTCCTGTCTCTTTCTTCTCCTCTCCCTCCATCTTCTCCCCCACCCTCAGGTCTTCTCTCCTCTCTTCCCTCTCTTCTCTTTCTCCTCCACTCTTGACTCATGACAGGCCTATTTGGTACCACTTTAAAATAACCACAACTCGATTAACTATAATAATGCAGGAACAAAAACTTCATTATGAACAAACTGTTTATTAAGAATGCTTCAGGCTTAGTTAATTAAGGAGTTAGGATATTAAGTAGATACGAATCCTTAATAAACATTCGTCTTTGTCCAAGCTTTAGGCTGTTAAAAGTCTAGTTATACCTTCTGTGATATATCCATATGACTTTGAGTTGAACTTCTGAAATATTTTTTGATCCATTTAAATCGCAGCTCTGTAGACATGCCTCTTCTTTTGGCTCCCCCCAGGCCCTCCCTTGTTCCCTTGTTCCCTTGCTCCCTTGTTCCCTTTTTCCCTTGTTCCCTCTGACACACAACGGTTTAACTTCTCTCTGTAGAAGTGGCTCTTTTGAACTGCACATCTGACCTTTTCAACGCACAGAGGCGACGACGGGCTGCCAACACAATCACTCTACTCTCTACTCCTCTCTCCCCCTCTCTCTGTCTTTCTCTTTTCTCACACCATTTCTTCTCTCTCTTTCCCCCTCTCTCCTCCTCTTTCCCCCTCTCTCCTCTCTATCTCATCCCCTTCCTCTCTCTTCCTCTTCTTTTCTTGCTTTCTTTCCTTCTCTCTCTCTCTGTCTCTCTCTTTCTCTCTCTTTCCTTCTTTCTTCTCTTCTCTTCCTCCTCTCTTCTCTCTGTCTCCTCTCCTTTCTCTCTCTTACTCTTCTGTTCTTTCTCTCTCTTCTCTCTCTTTCCTCCTCTCTTACTCCTCTCTTACCCCTCTGTTCATCTCCTCTCTCTTCACCTGTCTTTCTTCCTCTCTCGCCTCCACTCTTCTTCCTCCCTTTTTCTTTTATATCCTAACTTCCTCTTCCCTTCCTTTCTCTTTTCTCTCTCTCATCTCTGTGTCACACCTCTCTTCTCTCTCTCTTTGTCACCTCACTGTCTCCTACTTTTCTCTCTTCAACTGACTCTCCTCCTCTTTCACCCTCTCTCCTCTTCTCTCTCTCTCCTCTTTTTTTCTACCTCTTTCCTTGCTCCTTGTCTCTTCTCCTCCCCTCCTCTCTCCTTCTCTTCAATCTCTTCTCCTCTATTCTCACTCTCTCCTTTTCTCTCTTGTCACTCTGTCTTTATCTGCCTTTCTCCCTCTCTCTCATTCTCACTCCACTCTCTGCTCCCTTTTTCTCTATCTCCTCTCTGGCTTTTCCATCTTGCCTCTCCCCCTCCACCACCTTGCTATTTTTTCTCTCTCCTCCTCATTCCCTCTCTCCCTTAGCCTCCTCCTTACCTGTCTCTCTCTTCTCCTCCCCCTCTGTCTGTTCTCGCTCTCCTTTACCCCCCTCTTTCATCTTTCTCCTCTCTCCTCGCTCTTGCCCCTTCTCTTCTCTGTTTCCTCCTCTCTTTCGCTCCTCCCATCCCTCTCTTCTCCTTCCTCTCTCTCCTCCACTCTTCCCTATCTTTCCTCCTCTATCTCTCCTCTATTCCCCTCTTGCCTCCTCTAGTTCTCTCTTCCCTCTCCTCCTTCCTTCACTCTCTCCCTCTCTTCCCCTATCTCTATACCTTCCTCCCTTTTCCTCTTCTTTTCTCTCTCTCTCTTCTCTCTCTTCTCTCTCTTTTCTCCTCTCTTTTCCTCTCTTCTTCACTCCCCCTCTCGCCTCTCTCTCTCTTCCCCCTTTCCTCTCTTCCTCCTCTCTCTTCCTCTCTCTTTCCTCCTGTCTTCCTCACTCCACCCACTCTCTCTTCCCTCTCTCTCTTCCTCACCCCCCCCTCTCTCTCTCTTCCCCCTCTCTCTTCCTTACTCAACCCTCTCCTCTCTTCCCCCTTTCTCTTCCTCTCTCTTCTCCTGTCTTCCTCACTCCTCACTTCCCCATCTCTCCTCCTCTCTTTTTCCTCATCTGACCTTCTGTCTTCCTCACCCCCCCTTCTCCTCACTTTCCCCATCTCTCTTCCTCTCCCTTTCCTCCTCTGTCCTCCTGTCTTCCTCACTCTCCCCCTCTCCCCTCTCTCCCCTCTCTCTCTTTCTCCTCTTTGACATTTCATCACACAGTGGGGACTCCAGTAGTGTGTGGACGGGAGCAGGACTTTTCAGAGACAGGAGTGAACTTTTGTGCAGAATTGGACCCGACTCGGAGGAGCTAAGTGAGGGAGAAACACTGTTTGAACTTTACAGACGTTTAAAATGGGCTTCTCCTTCACAGCTGCCAGAAAACTCAGGACTTCAGCTGCATTTATCAGTGTAATGTGTCCGGATACTGAGAATTGTGAAGTTCAGTGACAAGATCAATTCTATAGCTCCTTTTTAGAGGGGTAACTGGCAAAAAATTAATAAGAAAGATTTTTTTATGCAAATAATAAAAATTCAATAAACAACTAGGATTCCAACATTATGTCATTAGTTTCCTGGTCTTAAAAGTTAAAGGTTCTATATTAAACTAAATTGACTCTTGTGAGCTTTATGTCATGTTAAAATGTTAACAAAAACATACCTGGAGTTGTGTTTTGTTTCATTCACACATGTTTGACACACAGATCCTCCATATTTAGGCTGAGTTGTCTCAAACTGTTCCACCTTGTGATGTCATGAAGCGGTAGTTTTCAAGTTGACAGCTCCTTTTACCTTTTATTCAGTTGACATTGGCAATTCCAGGGCTGAAATGATCCAAATGATTCTAGTGAAGGTGTATGGAGTTTAAAAACACAGTGGAGCACTTCCTGTATTACCACATGACCTCACAAGGTGGAACAGTTTGAGACAACTCAGCCTAAATATGGAGGATCTGTGTGTCAAACATGTGTGAATGAAACCAAACACAACTCCAGTATGCTCTCTATTTTCTTTATATCCCATCTCCCTCTTCTCTCCTCTCTTTTTTCTCTCTCTCCCCTCCGTGTCTCACATCTCTTCTCTCTTTCTCTGTCTCCTCACTCTCTCTTGTCTTCTCTCTCTTCATCTGACTCTCCTCCTCTTTCCCCTCTCTCCACTTCTCTCTCTCTCCTCTTTCTTTTCTACCTCTACCTTGCTTCTTGTCTCTTCTACCTCTCCTCCTCTCTCCATCTCCTCCAATGTCTTTTCCTTTATCCTCACTCTCTCCCCATTCTCTCTCGTCACTCTGTCTTCACCTGCTTCTCTCCCTCTCACCTTCTGCTCTTTTCCACCTTGTGATGTCATGAAGCAGTAGTTTTGCTCCTTTTACCTTTTTTCAGTAGAGATTGGCAATTCCAGGGTTGAAATGATCCAAATGATTCTGGTGAAGGTGTATGGAGTTTAAAAACACAGTGGAGCGCTTCCTGTATTACCACATGACATCACAAGGTGGAACAGAACAGAAGGCGAGAGGGAGAGAGGCAGGTGAAGACAGAGTGAGTTTGAGACAACTCAGTCTAAATATGGAGGTCATTACAGATGTATTAATGGCTCAACCTTGAAAAATATGTAACTTGTCACTGCACAGATACATTAAACGCAGTATTGCGGAACATTATAGACAAAGTAATAACATCGCCACGGAGACAAGAGATATACCTTCCTGGAGATTTTGTCATTTTTCAAGCTGTCATCAAGGAAAGTACATTTAATTTATTTCTCCTAAAAATGTGTTACTTGTTAAATGCAGTGGTGGAATGTAATGAAGTACAAGTAGTAAAGCACTGTACTTAAATATACATTTTAGGTATCTGTTCTTTACTTAAGTAGATTTTAAAGTGGATACTTTTTACTTTTATTTCACTATATTTGAGAGAAGGTATCCGTACTTTCTACTGCACTATTTTTGAACAGTTTGAAACCTGCTGAAAAATTTGAGCAAACAAAAATGTAGAAATAAAAACAGCTAGAAAAAAAACCTATTGATTCAACTGTTTCTGAAAATTTGTGCTGAAAATTCAGCACAAATCTTTATCAAAATCATCACATTTGAAGTTTTATTACATCTCAAAATCTGCGTAAAATACTTTTACTTTTCCTCCTTATGTAAAATTTTAAACAGGTACTTGAATACTTTTACTTAACTAGATTTTTTCATGTGATACTTTTAGTTTTGCCCTGGTATCTCTACTTTTACTTAAGTAACAAAATGGAGTACTTCTTCCACCTAAATGTATGGAGTTGTTGCTGCCGGTTTACTTCACATCTCCTAGGCCCATAACAACAGTATAAAAGAAGTTCTGAATAATCTTAATACTGAGACAAACAGCTACATGTGGAAGTAATAAAGTCATTTTACAATAATATCTGACGTGGGGGAGCGTAAACTAATCTCTATGAAATATTATTCTTTCAGTCATAATGTGTTTGGTTTGACTTTTGTTTATTTTTGAACTCCGTAATGGCTCACATCAGAGGAGGCTAAACCAACACGAGTGGCTTAAACTGACGTCTCATTTAGTTTAGAATAATAAACGTTGTGTCAGCAGCAGAACCGCACTGATGTCACCGCTCTCAGGGGACAGAGCGTGGACCGTTCACCGAGTCGCCGGTTAGCTTGGTCCCTGTCTGTCCTAGAACTAAATACTATTCATGGGTCTCAGCTTCATGTTTATAGACGACATTTTGAGGACTTTTGACCGCTGAAAAGATAGAATGTTGTGTTTTGAATTATAAACGTGTGGCTATATGGTGCAGACAAACATAACTCCATCATCACAATCAGAATCTGTTATATTGCCAGAATTCACAAACAAGGAACGTGCTTCGGCGTTGTCTTGCAACATAACAATAATATTAAATAAATAAGGTAAAAATACATTTGTGATATTTTGACATAGACACAAAAATGTACTGTTCTTATTTTTACTGGCTATAACTACTATTACGACCAGTTTTAAAATCCTATTGTGTAACTTTTTAGGCAAAATTAAAATCCATCTCCATCTCCACAAACCTGGCTCTTACTCCTCCTGCCTGTCTCCATGCCTTACCTTCAACAGCCTCGCTCCGGATTGGCTCTTTGGTTGCTATGATACTCGCAGTCGGAATTCTTAACAGGTAACTTTGCTCCAAATTTGCCCCTATAACCACTAACCTCGATGAGCTTCATTTGACTGGACCCGAACTCTACGGGTGACGCCACACTCCCTTAGTCCACCTCTTTGTACAGTCTATGCTCCTTTGACTATAATATTCCACAGTATGGCATGAAGCCCATCTGTCTCTATGGAGAATGTTCTGAGTATGGTTTTAACTTTCTATTTCCATGGAATCATGTAGGTGACCACCTCCAGACAGTTAAATAGTGTTTCTTTAACAACAAATTCTTTTTTTTTTTAAATTAGAGTCATGGTTAGTTTTAGACATGTGTATTCACGGCTATTTAGGATTTCTGCACAAAACCAACCATCTCATATTCATTATTTTTGTTTTTTGGGATCCACTGTGAGCTGCAGAATAGGGAGACTTGTTTACTAACAATTGGTGGTTTTCAAGAATGTGATGATGCCATACTACCAGACGGAGGGCAAGAGAAAGTTTTACCTATTGTATCCAAAAGGTAAATGCACAAATGTTGATCATTTCTATAACTGACCAGACCCAGGAATTCACTATATTTCAACAAGAATCTGTATTTTAATATGATTTTTTCTGTCCCCATCTCTATTGAACAGAATGCTGTGATGTCATCTGAAAAACAGCAGTAAGACAGAAGCGAGGCATTGTGGTGGTGGGCTGGTACTTAAAAGTCCATTAGAGTCCAGTGGAGGTCAAAGCACATGACCGGTGAATCTGGGCTCTTTGTGAGAAATGCCAGGTTTAAAATGAGCTCCCAACATGAGTCACCACCAAACTACGGATGCTTTTAGACTCTCTCTCAAATATGAAGTCATATTATTAACAAGGAAGCTGCTTCTTTATACTGTCACTATGTGGTCTTATCTGTTCTGACATTTGATTTAATTTGTGTCAATGTAATGCATTTATATTGTAATACATATTGAAAGACATTGCCATAGACAACATTACACAATGAAGGAAAGGATTATTTTGCTTATTTTTAGCAGCCTCACTCCTGCAAGTGCATAGTGATTCAGGATTTTTTTTAAGCCAGATGCCTGTCCAGAGGCCCTGGGATAGGTGGCTGCGCAGATGCCTGTGCATTCCATTTAAAAGAGCTCTTATAATACATCACCAAATCCCTGGTTGGATGGATTTTCCCAAATCTACAAAAGCACACGAGACATTTGGTGGAAAATGCATTTCCACAGTGGGTGCGCTGTGTAGGTCACTTAATTCTGTATCTACTCCTGTAAATGAATAGCCTGTGGACTAAATGGAGCTGTTATAACCAGATTCCTAACTTCGTTCACAGACAATTGCAATAAAACATTCGCGATTCAGATTCTGTTAATGCCTAGAGGCTACCATAATGTAAATGTGCCTAAATGTCTGAGTCTCTGAGCCTGGCAAAAAAACGGCATAACATCTAAATGTGTCAGTCTTTTGTGTAACATTACATGTGTAGACAAGCAAGGTTTGTCTTGCTTGTCTGCCGACACACACTGCAAGTTGTTAATGCCTCCATTGGAATCAATGCAAATTGTCTGTGTCAGTCTGGGGCGGAGAGCACTTATCAGTACATTCAGGCTCAAACAGAACTGCCGTGACCTGACCAAATGTATTTAAATGAATATGAAGTTCACCACACACACTCGAAATAGAGGGGAAAAACCTTCATGCTTTAACATTGTATCAGTGTCATCAAATAATGAAATGGCTCCTAAAAGAAAGCTCAAACTTGGAGCAAGGAGGATAAAGGTGAGTGAGCTATTGTTTTTTTGCTGATAATGTCATGCTAAGTTAGCATCATAGCATAAACAATGATGGTGTATTGATTTTTACAAATCATGTATCCATTAGGGGACCACAACCAAAACCTTGTTTAGGGCCTCCAAATGCCTAGCACCGGCCCTGTGCATAAGGTAAGTGAGGAGGAACTTTGGAGCACTGCAAAATGAGTTGGCTCTGTTTTTCACGTTTTTAAGACAGTAAAAATCAGTAATGATTTCACACTGGACAAGGTCATATTACTGCTACCTCATGTAGTTTTAATATTTAAAATGTATTATGCATTGACTTTGGTCTTAATCTTGTCCCTAAAGTCCCCCTCTCCTCCACACCTGTCTGTTAGATCTTCAGTTTTATACAGCAGTCCAAATCCATATCTTAGTATTCTGTCCATGAGTCTAACCATCGGGAATCCAGCTTCCTGGGAATGTTGTTGTTTTATTTATTTAAACCTGGATAAAATGACGTCCTGGTGGGAAATGTGTTGAATTAAGCCTGGTTTAGAGTTTGCATTATCAGCCCCATTACAGCCTGATCCAAAGTAAACAGATTTTTGTTTGTGTGATGAATGACAAGGCGATGCATGATGGGAGGTGACTGCTAATGGCATCTGGGAAGAAGCCCTGCCACAGTAAGACAGTACACTAAAAACCAATCTGTCTTGCATCTGTTCAGTCAAAAATACCTTGAAAAGCGTGTATTTTAACTGTGAACTGGGTCATCCCTCCACAGATCTGACCTGTCACTTGGTATGGACACGTTTGATGCCATACTGTGGAACATTTCAACAAAGCACTACTGTCTTACAGTTCTAAAGTTACATAATACCAGAGGTGGGTAGTATTCATTTGCTCAGCTACATTTACTATAGTTTTTTTTTATTATACTTCTTGGAGTATGTTTTTTGGCACAATACGTCTACTCCTACTTAAGTAAAACATGTTATAGTGTTACAGTGTCTTACTTGAGTTAAAGTTTTGGTTACATTTTTATAATCTATTCTTTGATAATATCAGATTTTGTGTATTTTTTAGGGTTGTTCTTAGGGTTGTTCTTCCAGTTACATGAGCGAAATTATAAATCTGATCTTACATCCAGACTCAGTTACTCTTACCTGAGTAATTTCCCCAAATGCTTTTTTACTTTCTTTTTTACGTTCTTGGATCACTACTATACTTCTATATGAGGAATATAATATTATTTTGATGTAACGGTACTTCTCTTACTCTTACTTTGGTAAATATATTTGAAATGTATGTTTATGTACATACTGTTGTAAAAGGAGGATACTTTTTTCATGCTCATATTCAGTTTCTTTGCATTATACTGTTGGCAGAAATCCATATTAGTGACTTTTGTATGAACCCTCGTATAGGCCTATTTATGGAATGGCTTTGAAAAATTCAGGTTGGGGTAAACAGCAGAGATGTGATAATGAAGTCCATTGCACCAGAAGAGCCAATCACTGCGCTATATCGCTTCTTCTAACTTTGGTTTGGTCCTGTTTGAGTCCTGGTTTAGTTCTGGTCAAGTCCATGTTTTGGGTTTAGGCTTAGTTAAGTCCCAATTTTCATGTGGGGTGTGTTCAAGAGAACTTCCACCTAGTTCAGTTATTGTATATGTTATGGTTTGTTTTGTTTTTTTGTTTTTTTTTTTCAAATCTAGGCTTAACTAACCTGTCCCTGTGATCCAGAACACACACTTCTTCAATACTTTATGTAGATGTGAGTCTGGTCACCGGCGAATCTCCCTGAGTTCAGATGGCCGTGATTGACAGGTGGATCAGCCAATCAGGGACATATATGGCATCTCTCTGTCTCTCTCTCTCTCTTCTCCTCACCTTCTCTTCCTGTCTCTGTCCCTCCCTCTCTCTCTCCAGCCCTGCTCCCTTCTCTTCACCAGCTGCTTCCTTGGCTTCCCTTTTTTCCAACTCCGACTGTCCCAATCTCTCTCCCTTACTTCTTCTCATCCTCTTTATTTTCTCTTCCTCTCTACCCCCTTCTCGCCCCCTCTCTCTCTCACTCTCACTCTTTTTTCTCTTTCATTCTCTTTCTCTCTCTCTCTCTTTCACTGCTTATAAAAGTGAAGGTGAGACATAATGGAAAAATCCCTGGCAGAGCTGTTTATGTGGCTAAACAGTCAGCGTGCTGCTATGTGCACTATGGGCTCTGTTTGTGTGTGTGTGTGTGTGTGTGTGTGTGCGTGTGTGTGTGCGTGTGTGTGTGTGTGCGTGTGTGTGTGTGCGCGCGCTTGTGTGTATGGTTTGCCGGTTTAGTGGCAGCCCTGAAGTAAATAAGCAGAACGAGCTCAAAATCACTGTGAGGGCTAACCACTCTGCCACCAAGTACGTTTCTTTTCTGTATCTGCCTCTGTTTACATTAAATTAACTTGGGCAGATATATTTCCATAATCTTCTCAGCAGTAAAACTAGATCACCCGCATAATGCTGAGACTAACTAAAATTAACTTTTTACTAATGCTAAAAACACGATTTGAGCAAGCGGTGCAAAAATATTCATTTGCAAACACTTGGAAGTCCGTATCCGTGCTAGTATTTTGTTATTTTGAATTGGGATATATTCTTAGGTTCCTTGCTTAGGTTCGGTCCAAAACATCTGGCGTCTACTTTAATTGTTTTAGTGCCTTTTCAAGTTTAAAATGGGGATAAAGGTGACCAAAACCACCAATCACAGAGCAACACTGTGGTATGGGTGGAGCCAAAGGTGAAGAGCCTAAACAACCCAAAACAAACATAGTGACTTCAAAGGACACACTTAACCTTTAGAGCAAACACAGACTATTTTGTTTGAAAAATGTGCCGAGGGAAGTGTATTTTTGGATGGGAAAGACATCCATGTTTTCCTATTTGGATTTAACAAATGTCTGAGGGCTAATTTAAATGTAACTTTTCTTGTGGAGGCTCTGTCATCTGCTAGTCATGGAGATGTTAATGCCAGAAAACTAATCCTACTCTAATCCTGAGTAGTAAGTATGTGTGTATAGGTGTTTGGATGTAATGGTTTAGAGTTAGGTTAATACGCCGTAGTGTGGTCGGCCGGCTGTCAGAAAGCCCCTGGTTGATTTATATTGCTCTTTGGGATGACAGGAGCCAGAGCTGGATCAAAGGCTCTGCTGCGGTGGAGGGGGTGGAGGAGGAGGGGGGGAGATGGATGACAGAGCCCAGGAGGTGAGGCCCTGAGTGGGGGAGAGGAGCAGAGGTGCTGGGCTGCAGGTGATGGAGGAGCCAAGGCCAAACAGATGATCTGCTCCAATCTGCCTGAATATAAAGAGACGGTGTAGCGGTGATTTGTGCCGCAGTGACAGGGAGGAAGTAATGACAGAAAAGAACCCGTGGACACATGGAAGCTCAAATGTTTCCTTTAGGCTGATGTTTTTAAACGATGGTTCATGAAAGAAGATAGCAAACTCGAGATGAATGGTGTTTTAGGGTGACTTGACTAATAACGTTGCGGTGAGCAATATTTTGTGTTATATACATAGACTGTACATATAAATGGACATAGCTAGCCTGCTAGCCGCCGCGTTCCAAATAGGGAGTGAGCATGGGTGTGCGTTTTGGCTCCATCGACTCTGGCTTCAATTCACTTTCTCTTAAAAAACGTCGCCCCTCTCTTTGTACCTGCTGCTGTGAGCCTATCATTTTATCAGTGTGTCCATAAATCAATATATAAACATAATGATAACACACAAATCAGGTGCCTTCTTTCCCCGAGGTCACTCCCGCCATCGTTAGCAACAAGTTTGATTGACAGCGTTGCTAAGTGCCCGCTCCCTGCTAAACCAGCGATGCGGGCAGGAAGGGGCGCTACCTTCAACAGTCCTGTTTCAGATTGGCTCTTTGGTTGCTATGATACTCGCTGTCAGAATTCCAAATATGGACCCCGACTCCAAATTCGCTCCTATAACCGCTCTAGCCTCGATGAGCTTCATTTGACTGGAGCCAAACGCTGTGGGAGACATCACACTCACTTAGTCCACTTCTTTATACAGTCTATGGACATACAAATGAAATTAAGATTACACATGCAAATACAGATCTTGCAGTTCCAGTAACTGCAGTAATTATAAACAGTCAAATTAAAACAGATCCCCAGAGAGATACAATATACTGCAATTTATCTTAAACCAGTCACGTATTCCCGCTCACATTCACATATTCATAAACCAATGTACTAAGAAAATGGAAATAAGTGTCTTGCCCAATGACACGTTAAAAATTGGAACTATGATTATAGTCTCAATCACTCACTTTATGTCTCACTGGACCCCACTCTATCTAAGTTTTAGGTAGACTTAAAGGGACAGTACACATTTTTTTACTGTACTGATTTATCTTGCCCCATTACAGTTGTATTAAAAACCAGGAAGTAACGCTGGTGCACTATTAGCATGCTAGTTGTTTTTGCGTGATGCTTAAACACCGCTCTGACCTCTGAAAGTTCTGAAACATGTTTATAAACACATTGTAGTGAATAATTAGGAGCCAAGAAATGTGAGGAATCCGTTTGGCCAAGAGGTATTACTGGAGGACTCATTTATTGGCATGTTTTGGTTGTGGATGACTGGAAAACTTCACCTAGACTCTGAGATGTCGGCGCCGTGCAGAATCTACACAGAAAGACCCAGTAATGAAGCAAGACTCTTTTACATCCGATTCTTATGTTGATCTAAAACAAATACATTATATTTTACACTGATGTTATTAATATGTAGACTGTGTTCATTTGATATGAAACGTTTAGATTGATAAAGGTGACATACATTATACTGTAGATTTGATTTAAAGTGGGCAAACAAGCCTTCTGTTTTGGTCATATAGCAACGGCAAGTTTGTAAAATGAAATGTTCTTTATATGACTGAAACTAAATAAACTGAACTGAAGTTGAACTAAAGTGATATTGTGTAACTTTATGGAGGTGGAAAGTTAACGGCACGATTCCATGGAAATAGAAAGTTAAAATCATACTTCGCAACATTCTCTATGGGTATAGATATGATTTATGCCATACTGTGGAATATTATAGCCAAAAGTTTCCATGGAAACAGCAGGAGATCCTCCTCCAGGCCAAATAAGAGTCAGGTTTGTGGAGACGCAAACCTGTTTACAGTAAAGATGTGTGTTTTTTCTGTGTTTTCCACTGCAATTAAAAAAAAAAACAAAAAACAAAACATACTTTCATTTTAGTCTATTTTTGGCAAAACATTACATACTATGGCTCATGTTTCAGGTGTTGAACCATCCATCTTCTGGTTACTGGACAGTCACCTTAATTCACACTCAAATCACCAAGCCCACTAACTTTTATGAAAGGTCTTTGTTAAGTAAGTTTTTTTGCACAATATCCTTATAACACCCATATTTCATGTGATATAACCTATAGCCACTGTTCGGGCCCCGCTCTGATCTGCTGCCTGTTATCGCCTCCTCTGAGAGACTCTCTCCTTCTTCTCTCAGGTTCAGATGACAGTGATTTCTCTGTCTCAAAACCACTCATCGCTCTAAACCAAAGTCATTCAGCGCCATTTCAGCTCTGCAAGAATGTGACCCTCTCATGTGTAACCTTCTAGCTTTTTTCAATGAAACACAACATACAAGGCTTAAAGAGAGTACTCTCCATTGACGACACAAAAGAACACTGTACGCTATTGTTCAGCTCATACAAATATTTCTAGACCCGTCGGAGCCTTTAGGAACACTAAAGGGTGGTTTGAACCAAGTTTTATACAGATACTTGAACCATATTGTCCCTTCTCAGAAAGGAAAAAAAATGTAATAGTAGCCGTAGACATAAAGGTTATCACTCTTGCATGTATTCAGTTACAGGTGTTTTTCATGTTCACCTCTCCACAGATCTGACCTGTAACTTGGCCTGGTGGCATCTTCATGAAGCATTCCAGGCAAGGCAAGTTCTTTTGTAGACCACAATATGTACACAAAGAAATTCAAAGTGCTTCAAACTATTCACAAGTTAAGTCACCTCCACACAAATTGGCATATTGATAAAACATTGGCTTGTGACCCCTTCTTTTGGAAAATCTTCAAAACAAAACAAACACTTCAGAATTAAAATGAAACATTTGACCTTTAATAAACTGTGATTTTTCTAAAATTGCTTTTATTTTGACACCAAATTATCTGAGTCATAGACAGCTCTGACTCTTCAACCTTCAAATGTTAACATTGTATCTGCAATTAGCAAAACTCTCACTTCACAACAGCTTCCTCTTTCTATGTGGATTTTACATGTTCTACCTTTGTCTTGATGCTCCAATTTCCACAATCAACCTAAAACATAAAAAGAAAGTGATCCTCCAGTTAGATGCTCTTCACCAAACACCTGACTGAGGTCTTCAGCAAGTAGCTCAAGCAGCTTTGAAAGATTAGACCAGTGTTTCTTAAACTGTGGTACGTGTACCACCATTGGTACACAAGCCCCTTTTAGTGGTATGCGAGATCAAGTCAATTTTATCTGGTTATCCTTTGGGTCATTTCTTGGTTAAAACTGCTGTGGCAATGATTTGAGTTTAATTGTATTATTTTTTTTAGATTTAGCTGTTAACTTGAAAACTACCACTACATGACATCACAATGTGGATGAGCATCTTGAGCATTAGAGATGTAGACAGACTAATAATAAAGTGTTACTCAAACATGTGTGAATGAAGCCAAACACAACTCCAGGTTTGTTTTTGAGAAGGTAACAACATTATAACATGGCTAAAAGCTCACAGGAGTCAATTTTGCTTAATATAGGACTTTTAAAGGTGTACCATGTAACTTTTCTAGCTTTGGCTGGAATGTTATGGCTTTTGGCTGGGATTGTATGGCATTAAACTTTTCTTGCTAGCACATATTAAATTACAGGTGCTTAGTTGCTGACAAATACATGACCTGTTACTTGTCTTAGTTGTGCCAGCTGCTTGTCTCCATGGAGACAGGTAAGTTTAGGTCAAATATCATACTGTGGAATATTCTCAGTGAAGTAACTGCTGAATTTCAGATGACTTCACAACATTTTGCACGTTCAGCATTTGTCAATTTACCTCTTGGATACTTCATGGTAAAGTACAATATAATCAGTAGGGACATCTGGCTCTTACCCCCATCTGGAGTCTGGCATCATGACAATCTAGAAACTAAAAATTACATGACAGCATAATGTAGCATCTCCACAGAGACATGCAGGTCTCAAACCCTTCACTAGAAAAGTTACATAGTGCCCCTTTAACTATGAGGCTATAGTACATACAGAGCAGGGATAATGACATGCTGGTTTTAGCCCATAGAGGGGTTTGAATAGATCCTCAGACAGATATTGACACGCTCTAAGCAGCACTTTGTCATCTGCAGACAGCCACAGGGACGCACTCAAGCTCCAAATGAAAACACTGTGGATCTGAGGCTCAGACAAAACTATAACAACAAGACAAAAAAATCTAAGATTTTATCAGACTAATAGCAATACAGTCCACTTTGAATGAGTGGTTTCTCTTTGACAAAATGCATTTATAAAACCCTTTAGACCCTGCATGCGACTTAAAGCGGACCTCTTATGTAAAATTGACATTTTAGACCTTTTAACCATGTTATAGTTATTTCCTCTTCTCATTAACCCTCTTGAAGTTGCATTTAGCGTGATTCATGTTTGTCTGAGTAATCTTTATGCTCCTGTATTCAAGACGTCATTGCTCTGATCAACCACTGTTTTCACTGACACCGGTACACGCCCACTGCTCTGTACATACTTTGTTCTCCAATTAAATTTTTCAAATCAGTGACACACATAGGATTCAGCAGCGTCACATAGCCATTTTTGCATAAATGAAAAAAATGCTCCTTGCAAACATGCAGCTATTGAAGGTGCTGACAACTGCATGGCTCTTTGTTGTTATGACGTTTACGCCGACGTAGCTCCCACTTAGACCCTGCATGCGACTTAAAGCGGACCTCTTATGTAAAATTGACATTTTAGACTTTTTAACCATGTTATAGTTATTTGCTCTTCTCATTAACCCTCTTGAAGTTGCATTTAGCGTGATTCATGTTTGTCTGAGTAATCTTTATGCTCCTGTATTCAAGACGTCATTGCTCTGATCAACCACTGTTTTCACTGACACCGGTACACGCCCACTGCTCTGTACATACTTTGTTCTCCAATTAAATTTTTTAAATCAGTGACAACTGAAAAACAACTGATGTTGGTGGTTGGATGACGACTGAAATGCATGAGAAAGAAAGCAAACAACAAAAACATTGTTGACCTAATTGCTTTGGATTATTATTTGACCTGGATAACTGAAATGAACTACAGAATTGTAGTTAAAGCCCTACCGTGTAACGTCAGCTCCCACTGGGCACCACAGTGTTCTAATGCAGAAGTCAGTGGAATTCTTTCTTTTATTAAGTCATTTTAGATCAATATTGCAATTTAAAATGACAGCATCATGATCCGCAGATGTCATAGATTATAACTATACAGACACAAGCACATCTTTAATCATTCCCAGTGTGAAAACAACTTAAAACAACTGATGTTGGTGGTTGGATGACAACTGAAATGTGTGAAAACAACTTAAAACAACTGATGTTGGTGGTTGGATGACGACTGAAATGCATGAGAAAGAAAGCAAACAACAAAAACATTGTTGACCTAATTGCTTTGGATTATTATTTGACCTGGATAACTGAAATGAACTACAGAATTGTAGTTAAAGCCCTACCGTGTAACTTTTTAGTCAAAAATAGCATTTAAATTAAAGCTTTTTTTTCATTTTGGTTGTTTTTATTGCACTAAAATAAAAGAAAAACATGCATCCTATAAACAGGCTTGCATCTCCAAAAAACTCACTCTTCTTTGGCCTTTGGCTTGCAGCCTCCTCCGGCTGTTTCCATGGAAATGTTGTTCCACTGTATGGCATAAAACATATCTATCTCCATGGAGAATGTTCCAAAGTATGGTTTTAACTTTCTATTTCCATGAAATCATGCAGGTGATGGGAAAGTTTAATTTTGTTGCTTTAAAATGTGCACTTTCAATTACATTTTCAATTGTATCAAGTTAGTAAAAAAGCAGCACCTGACTGATAATTTATTTCAAGGACATTGTGTGTTTGAGCCCTTTTTGAACACATAATCATGGTCTTTCTTTCCACCTTACATTTCAGAGCGAGCCAATAGCCCCAGTGTCTCTTTTGCTTACATACATTCATTGCAAGCCCTGTACTTTTATGCACCATTCACCACATGGTCGCCTTCCTTGGTCCTTTCTGTTGCTCACAAACATCGTCTTCTTTGCAGAATAATCACAGGACCCGCTGCTCTGATTGCACCCGATCTCCAGCTGTGCCTTTCCCCCCAAACATCTTCTGCTCCGTAATTTAATTTCTTTGGCCATTGAAGAGATGAGAAAGAGGGAGGGAGCCATAAGGGACAACACTGTAAACTGGCCACAATTAAATCAGAGCTGTCTAGAGTAGCCAAAAGTTGTAACTTCAAAATAATGTTACTCAAATAGAAGTACAAAGTAGTGGTCCAGGAAATTACTCAAGTAAAGCCCCAGTCACACATAGTTCCCAGTAAATTACCAGGTACAAAATGCCAGAACGCTCAGCAGTGACCCCCATTCACACATGCACCAGTCACATAGCAATGCACTTAAACTGAATAAGAATGGAACCTCATTCAATTTAAATTCAGGAAATTCACTTGTAACCAAGGAAACCAGCTTTATTCACACTTAAGTCTTCCCTGCATATTCCTGGCATTTTACTTTGGACATTGCCAGATCAAAAATGCAGAGAAATAAGTTCAGGCTTTATTCACACATGACCATGTTCTGGCAAAATGCAGGTAAATGTGTGTGAATGCGGCATATTATGAGTAAAAAATATTTGGGGAAGCTACTGCTAAAGTAAGAGTAATTGTATGTAACCTAACACTAAAGGGGCATTATGTAACTTTTATGGCAGGGGTCCGCCACCTTCTTGAAAACACTGAGATGCCATTGCTTTGCCTAGAATGTTCCGCAGTATATTAGATGTATATTTCTTGCATTTATTGAGTTACAGATATTTTTATTGCAACAAAATTCCTTGAAAAACTTGCATTCATAATGGGGGCGGGGTTGCTTCTCCACAGATCTTACTTGTAAGTTGGCCCACAGAGATAGATTAGTTTAACAGCACACTGCAGAACTTTCCCCGCAAAGCAATACTAGCTCCATGAAGATGAGCGGTGGCAGAACCTCCACCAGAACAGCTACATAGTGCAGTAGTTATTGTAGTATTTTCAAACGATAATAAAAATGAGATAAAAGTAAATGATATTTGAAGTAGTGGTCAAAATGCACTAACTCACAGTGGTAAGAGTCACCAGAACTTTGATTCAAGTAAGACTATTGTTACACTCTGAAAATATACTCAAGTAAAAGTATGGTACAATTTAACATTAGACAGTTACTCGAGTAAATTGAGTAAATGTAACTGAGCACTACCCACCTCTGGCTGCAGTAACTCTAAACAGTCTACAGATGGCAGGCTGTCGCTGGGTCATTTGTATTCCGAAACATGCCCTTAGCACTAACACACACATAGCTTCTCGATGGGGGACTGGACGGATGCACGGCTCAGCTTCACTGGACAGACGGTTTCCCTGCTCTCGTGTGATTAATGGTGTGATTGTGGCTCGTTCTGCAGAGGAGGGTGGGCCAGTTTGCAGCCTGCTAATGAGGTGATAATGGAGAGGTGGAAGGGGGGTCCAGAATGGTGAAAACATGAGAGGAAGAGCCGGGGAGAGGGGGGAATCTTACCCACAAACTGCAGGGGAGGAGCGGGTAAGGGTTGCCGAAGGGCCTGGACACATGGAGGTGGGTGGGCTGGTCGAGCTAAAGGCGCACGGTGTAACATTAGAAAAGGCAGGTGGCTGATTGTGTCCAGGCTTCAGTAGTGAATATCAGTTTTGGTTGTGTTCTGTCTCCGGGGAAGGTTTCGCTCAAAATCATTGGTCGACACAATCTAGCATCCGGTGAAGTATCAAGTTGGCAGCGTTCGCTCAAAACTGCCATGACTGGAACAAAACTGACTGGGTTTTGGTAAAATTTTGAGGATAAAAATACAAAATAAGAGATGAGATGTGATTTTTTTGGCTTTTACCATTACTCTTAGCCAGTACATAATCCAAAAAGTTCATTGGTGGTGTTGGTGGTGACATGTTGGTGGTGACGTGTCTTATATCAGCTGTTGTTACTTCCTGTAGGCGTGGTCAACCTGACGGGCCTGGCAGTTCGCTCAGACTGACCACGCCTCCTGTCGCCTGGTGGTCTCTGGACAAGGGTGTCTCAGGTGTGTGAAAGGAGGAACGTTCCATCATCACGGTTGACCCTGCTCGTGCCCGGTTTTCTGATTCCAGTGGCCTCCCTGATCCAGCGTTTGAGCTTGTTGTTTTCCGATCCAATGACCCGTGCCCGTCCCAATCCATAATGTGGTTATTTCTTTTCCAGTGATCTGATACGGCGGATTTGAGATTTTCCTGCTCTTAGTTCTGGTGAGTCTCCCTTAAGTTTTCCTTCTCACATTCCTTTTGGTGTTCTTTTTTTTCAAATATGGAATGCCCGTCCTGTTTCCCCTATGTATGATTTATTGCACGATTTGCTTTGATTCTGTTATGTGTGTAACAAGGAGCATAAGAAACAAGTGCATATGGCAGGTTTTCATGTTTGTCTTATCATTACTTTGTTTGGTGGGATTGTACCTGTGATAAATATTTATCAGAGTTTTACATCAGTTAAGTGGCTGCGAAAAAAAAGTTGAGAAAACAAAAATATAGAAAGTAGCAGTGAGTTCTAAAACGTAATCCCTCTGCTAATGTCGTGAACATTGAAAATTTTATTCAAAATAATCAGACAATTAACATAAATACAACTGTTATGTGCTTTGACATTACTGGTATGAACAAAAGAAACAGAACCCTGCTTCTTTCACAGATCATTAAAATAAACATTTCTTTTATAATTGTGCTCCAGCCCAACCCAGTTTTCAATGAGCCACATGCTTCTTTACAACAGCCTCTTGTGGTTTACATTTCATTAACTTAAATATTTTCCTTAGTCACATGGTCCATAATCCATCATTATTTTGTCCTTGTACATTTTTTTAAATTTATAAAAACTAGTGCAACATTTGAAACATCATGATTTAACGAGTTCCATAGCTTGACTCTCTATACAGAGACACATTTCATGTAATAATGTTGTCCTTGAGAATACAGTTCAGAAAAAATATTGTCTCCTACGGTCACAGTCCTCCGAAACAAACGTGAAAAGATTTTGTACAGCTTCTGGTAAATTTCTTTGTTTGGCTCTCCACAAAACTTAAGCTCAACTAAGTCTTTTAACTTAAGTTGGTTAGACTTAACAAACAGATGATTGGTGCGATCTCTGAACCCCTTTCTGTTGATTATTCGTATTGCTCTTTTTTGCAGCAGGAACAAAGATCTCATGGTGCTTGCATAAGCATTGCCCCAAACTTCTGAGCAGTAGCTAAAATATGGGAGAGTTAATGAACAATATAACATATGAAGTGATTTACAATCTAACTTTTACTTTATATAATATACCAATATTTTTACTGACCTTTCTTTTTATATAGTCTGCATTAGACTTTCAATTAATTTTTTTGTCCAAAATTATTCCCAAGAACTTTATCTCTCTTCCTCTCTCTATGCCAACACCATCAATAGCTACTGTCACATTTTCAGTCTTTTTTCAATTACCAAAAATTATATACTTTGTTTTTTCCCAATTTAAAAGTAACTTATTTTCATCAAACCGAAGTTTCACTTTTGCCGTTTCTTCTTTTATGGTCTCTGTTACTTTAAATTGGGTTAGGTTACTCCCAGAATGAAAAACGTTTGTGTCATCTGCAAATAAAAAAAATTGGAGGTTTTCTGAAAACTCACACAAATCATTAATAAACAAAATAAAAAATATATATATTATTATTATTTTTTATTTTATTTTAGCAGGGAGAATTTACATGCAAGGGTGGCATTTTTCTGACAGATTAAACATTCAATGAACAAAATAAAAAAGTTGTGTTTTATTTTTATTTGTCTAATCATGATTTAGACAAGTTTGGCCCTTGTTTACAGTTTGATCTCTAGGTAACAGTTATGTATGTAGCTGTGTGTGTCCAACCAGGAAGTAAAATTATAAATAGATTTTAGATTTTAGACTTTGTTTCATTTACACAGATAAAAGAAGATGCACTGGATGGTCAAAGAGGCAGAGTCAAAATAAAATTTAAAGAGTTTAGAACCACACAAAACACTATGACTTTTTGATAAATGCATCATTTATTATTAACAATAAATCTAATAAATCTAAAACTATTCTTAAAAGGAGCTATAGAATTCACAGGTTGTTAAAAAAAAAAAGGCCTTAATTTTTATGGGACAGAGCACTCACCACGCTCCGCCAACACACACACACACACACACACAATAACACAAACTTCTAGGTAAACTAAAACATGCAAATATGTGAAGGAGGTGCAAAAATACCACCACACACGAGGAGTGATGGAGCAGAAGTGAGGAACCCTATCACCAACCCCCCACCAGACGGGCAACCACGTCCGAAACAGCCCTGGAGCAAGAAGAAGACAAACTCAGGGTAAACGTCACATGTTATATCACATAGACACGAAATGTCCCCCAACATAAACAAAAGACTATATTTAACAGAGAAATAAATCAAACAAATTAATATAAATAAAAAAAAAACAACTAAAACAATACATCCACATAAAAACAGCTAATGGCCACCGGCGTCTATACAAACAGATGTTAATGACCCATATTTACATAACAGTCTGAAAATGGAAAATCAAAAACTCATACTACCTAAAGAAAAATAAGTCTGGCTTGGTCAAAAGATGCCCTCCCAGGCAGACGCAGCAGACGCACATCGACCCGGTGAACCAGCTGCATTAAACAGCGTCTAAAAACACAAACAAACAAAGAGGATAATGAAACAGGCAGGGAAAAATACACGCAACAAAGACACCTACCAGGCCTACACCGTAGCATTCTTCTCTCAAACAGAAAACACGCTGTTCCACCTTGTGATGTCATGTGGTACTGTGTTTTTAAACTCCCTATACCTTCACTAGAATCGTTTGGATAGTTTCAGCCCTGGAATTACCGATCTCTGCTGAACTAAAGGTAAAAGGAGCTGTTAACTTGAAAACTACCACTACATGACATCACAAGGTGGAACAGAGCATTTTGAGCTTTGGAGATGTAGACAGGCTGATACACCAGGATTCGTCAAACATGTGAATGAAACAAAACACAACTCCAGGTATGTTTTAGGAGGTAACGGCATCGTGACACATCTTAAACTCACAAGAATCCATTTTGTGTAATATAGGACCTTTAAATCTAATTATGTTAGCTAGTTAAATGAGTAGTTTAATTTGTCATATGCACTTTAAATAGCCTATGTTTTTTTTTATTTATTGACAATAATCACATCAGGGACATTAGCTGGTTAGGCCCTGTCTCGCATTAAACACAAAATATCTGAATTTTTCAAATGTCAATGGGAAAAAATGAATAGGATTTTTACTCCGGGCGAGACTCAGCTCCATGAGCTACTCTGCGGTCGCCCACTGTTCCTGAAAAGTAAGAACGGGTCAAAGGTCAAGAACTTTACAATGAATTACGCTATACTTGTACTTTTCCCCTTGTCTAACCAGAAAGTTCTTTTAACTGTAATTGTATTAAATCTATAAGAAGCAGATTTCTTTGACTGCTATAGGCTAATGATGTGCTTTTGTGTTGATCTGCAGAAGGTTCAACTTGGGTATTAAACTGAATGGCATTTGACATTTTAATGCTATAGATGTCACTTCTTTTATATAATATATGTATAGAAAGTCTGAGTGTTTTGTTTCCTTGTTGCAGCCTTTCAGAAAGTATAAGTGTAAAGTATAAAAGTCACTGAATATGAAATAATCATCTCTTATTACAAAATCAACATTTATCTGTTTGTCTGCACTTTACTTGGCTCTGGTCTTGTCTCTCTCCTCTCTTCTCCTCCCTCTCTCCTCCCTTCTCCTCTTCCTCTTTCCTCCCTCTGTCTTGGTCCTGGTCTTGTTCCTCTCTCCTCCTCTCCTCTCCTCTCCTCCTCTTTCCTCTCTTCTTTCCTCCCTCTTTCCCCCTCTCTTCCCCTTCTCTTCTCCTTCTCTCCTCCTTACCTCTTTTCTCCCTCTCTCTTGGTCCTGGTCCTGTCCCTCTCTTCCTCCCTCTCTCCTCTCCTCTTTCCTCCCTCTGTCTTGGTCCTGATCTTGTTCCTCTCTCCTCCTCTCCTCTCCTCTCCTCCTCTTTCCTCTCTTCTTTCCTCCCTCTTTCCCCCTCTCTTCCCCTTCTCTTCTCCTTCTCTCCTCCTCTCCTCTTTTCTCCCTCTCTCTTGGTCCTGGTCCTGTCCCTCTCTTTTCCTTCCTTTCCTTTCCTTTTCCTCTCTCTTTCTTGGTCCTGGCCTTGTCACTCTCTTCTCTCGTCTTTCCTCTCGTCTTTCCTTCCTCTTTCCTCTCCTCCTCCCCCTCTTTCTTCCCTCTCTCCTCTCCTCCTCCTCTCCTTCTCTCCTCCTCCTCCTCCCCTCTTTCCTCTCTCTCTCTTGTCCCTCTCTCCTCCTCTTCTCTCTCCTCCTCTCCTCTCTCCTCTCTCTCTTGGTCCTGGTCTTGTCCCTCTCTCCTCCTTCCTCTCCTCTTCCTTTCCTCTCCCTTGGTCCTGGTCTTGTTCCTCTCCCCTATCCTCTTTCCCCTCCTCTTTCCTCCCTCTCTCCTCTCCTCCTCACAGTATTTCAATAGATACCAAATTCTTGTAATTACTACAATTTGCTTTCATTGTTCATTACGCAACTTTTCTGGTGGTTTCCATGGAGATATTACTGCCTTGCCTATCATGCTCCAAGGTATGACATTAAACTTATCTATCTCCACGGAGACTAGCAGATTATAACAGCAGGCAGAGTTAAAAGTCAGATCTGTGGAGAGGCGACCCCCCTCAAAGTCCATGTTTTTCAGATTTGATAATTAAAAGACCTGAAATTGAAGAAATGCACAGCTATAATGTTCAATTTTATATATTCATAAGGTGGAGGCTTTAATATAAGCCTTTTTTCTTGTGCAAAATAAAAACGTAAATAAATGAAAGATAGATAATTTAATGCTAGACTGTGGAACATTATAGGCAAAGCAACAACACCCCCATAGAGACGAGCAGGCGTTGGACCCCCACCAGAAACTGAACACTGTAAACACAACCACTAAACATTTACTTGTATGTAGTACTAATATTTCCCAACTCTTTTAAACAGAAAAGCGCTCCTCTTGTTGTTGTTATCTCTCCTAGTTACCGTTTTGGAGCAATGATCAGACACATTGTAGTCGTGCCTTTATAAGTTATTTATTTGAACAAAGTCAAATGTGCTTTTTATTTTTCCCACTTCCAAACTTAAAATGGTGTAGAGCTCTCTTCAAAGATGCTGTTATCGTGTGCAGCAGGCGACGGTGTCCCAGCGAGTACGGGAAAAAGCTCTTTATTCCCTCCAACTTTCCCATGTTTGAAATGTCTTTAAAAACACAATCTGTGGAGTTATGTAGCGACGACAACAAAGTCCCATTTCTCCTCAGACAGTTTGAAACATCCAGTGAACTCATCCGTGTGTAGGATACGTATATGACAGCTTCGTTTTTTGTGCCGAGCTAATATCACTTTGTTGGTATAGTCTTTTGATCAGGACAATATGGACTAAAATCAGTCTGGTAGGGATACAAATACATATTTAAAGCTACAATTTTGTTCACAAATTTCTTTATTTAAAGCAGATGTATTCTGCAAAACTGACTTTCAGAGCTTTTAACCATATTATAGTTGTTTCCCTTTCTCATTTACCCTCTCGAAGTCGTATTTGGAGCGATTCGTGCATGTTTGTCTTTAATCGCTTATTTTCAAGATGCCAAACTCCCGTTTTCACCGCCACCGTTATACGCCCACTTCTCTGTACTTACTTTGTGCTTCAATTTAATTTTCTTAATCGATGATACGCGTAGGATTCGGCAGCATAATCTCTGACACCCGTCGGCAGATTCACGGGTGTCATAGATTATAACTATACAGCAGACACAAGCACAATGTGTCTTCTTTAAACATGCACTGTGTAACTTTTCTAATGGGTGCCCGAGATCTGGCTTATTTGCATGGAGATGTTACTACTGTCCCTGAAATGTTCCACAGCATGGCATTAAACATAGCCTATATCTACCATTTATTTAATTACAAGTGTTTTTACTGCTCAAAAATACATTACAAAAGCTTATTCGCTGTGAGGGGGATCGCATCTCCACTGATCCGAACTGTAACTGTAACTGCTCATCTCCATGTAGATAAGTTTAATGCTGTACTTTGGAACATTAAAGGCAAAGCAATAAGACAAAACCAGAAAGTTGCACAGAGCATCTTTCATGGCGTCAGTAAAATGAATGAATTAGATTTGTATAGCCTTTGTCTCCAACGGCTCAATTACTCACACCACATTGTTTTGCACAGGAACACAACAACAGCACTGGTCCGACTGGGATTTGAACCTTCAGGTTGGTGGATGAGTGCGCTAACCAAACCAACTGCCATTTTTAGCGTCAACATTTTACGAAAACATATTTCTTGTCCCGTCCATCCCTGGAGTTACATTGTCTGTAAAATGATTGTTTTCCAGCCGCAGACAAAAGCTCTGAATAGTCTCTATAGGTTTGCTCCCGTTGCTAATGAGATAATCGCATTTAAGAAACCTTTCTATTTTTGTCTTTGAAAGCTCGGGCTACTTTGGATAATAATAGACATTTTTACTTAAAACGTGCTCCATTGCATTATAGGATCTGTAATGTAATTGAGCAAAATTTGACTTGTCCCTATCCAGATATATTGTGTAGGCTCTGAGGTCAAAAGAAGTCCACTGTGTACTGTCTGCATCTAATTAGCATTTTATTGTCAGAGAAACAGAGAGTGTGCAGTTAGCATGCTAGTTGTTGTTAGTTTTACCATGGCGGCAAAACCCAGCTCTGGTCTCTGACAGCTGTGAAAAGAGCTTATAAACTCATCATGGTGAATAATTAGGACGCTCGGGACACATGAAGTAAGTGAGGAATAACTTTAGACCCCTGCAAACAGTTTAAAATGAACAGGTTTTCACATTTTTAAGATGGTAACAATCTGGTACAGCGCCTTTATATTGTGTATTAAAACATAAATATAATATTGCTCACTTTGCAGATGTTTTTCAGATGAATTCATAAAAAAATCAAGTTTGAGCTTGGCGTCGGATATATTTGCTGCTGAAGCGTTTTCAGTTTTTTGGCCGAGGAACAAACACGTTGCCAGAGAAATTTTATAGACAGGATTTTGGCTCTGGTTTAGATCTATGGATTTTATGTTGTTTACAAACTGGAAGTGTATTGACATAGTGATTAATGAAGGATTAAACCCTGTGCTTGGTTATTAATGGCAATATTTAAGCCAAATAATGACGACATCTTTGTAAATGTATCAGTTATGTGTGGCTATGATGGTACCCATGGGTTTCAGAATGATGAAAAATTGCGACCGTTGCCGTAGCGATGAACAATTTAAAGCAAAGTATTACTGTATATCTTTTCAATGGGAAAAGGTCCTCAAAATGTCACATATAATAGGAAGCTGAAACCAATGACACTTTAACTGGTATGTCCACATAAATGGTCACTTATACATATAGTTTTGTTGTTTTTTTTTTACTCAACTAACTTATCTTATCCTAATATATTGTTAATTATATCTTGAAATTTTGTTTAAAGACGCTGTACCCGATTTTTACTTAAAACATGAAAAACTCATTTCATTTTAAACGGTTTGCAGTGGTCCAAAGTTATTCCTCATGCATTCTGAGCATCCTAATTATTCACCGCGATGAGTTTATAAGAGATTTTCACAACTTTCAGAGGCCAGAATTTGCACTCACGGTAATGCTAACAACAACTAGCATGATAACCACGGACTTCCTGATTATTGGGCAATAAAATGCTTTCTAATTAGATGCAGGCAGTACACAGCAGACTTATTTTGACCTCAAGAACTGCTTATACAATATATCTGTACTGGAGATGGAAAAATTAGTACAAGGCCTTTAAACATTTATGAATCATTTATCTTGAATATTTTTATTACCTATTTTATGTTCTGCTACTACTGGTCTTGTGCATGGTTCTCCTATCTCAAAACCCAGCAAAAACATACATTAAAAACATTAAAGGTCCTATATGACACAACACTCATGTGAGCTTTAAGACATGTTATAATGGCTGGAAAAAGTTCACATGCCTCATCAAAAACATACCTGGAGTTGTGTTTTGTTTCATTCACACATGTCTGAATAACCTTTTGTTATTTGTCTGTCAACATCTCCAAAGCTCAAAATGTTCTGTTCCACCTTGTGATGTCATGAAGCGGTAGTTTTCAAGTTAACATCTACCTTTTACCTTTAGTTCAGTAGAGATTAGAAATTCCAGGGCTGAAATCATCCAAATGATTCTAGTGAAAGTGTATGGAGTTTAAAAACACATTGGAGCACTTCCTGTATTACCACATGACATCACAAGGTGGAACAAAGTGTTTTCTGTTTGAGAAAAGAACTCAGCACAAACCCAGGAGAGTTTGTGTGTCAAACATGTGTGAATGAAACAAAACACAACTCCAGCTATGTTTGTCATGAGGAAACAACATTATAACATAGATCAGAAAATAGCGTAATATGGGCCCTTTAAATAAATGGATTCAACCTCTTTCAAAATCCCAATTTGTGCCTGTAATATTTGAAAACCATATGAAAACATTTAGTAGTACTTTTATATAAATATTAGTATTTTTCTGATTGGCACACATTGGTTTGCTAATAAAATAAAAGCTGTACTGATTGTGGTAGCACTGACATGGCTAATTAGTAATTATACTGTATAGGGCTAATCTCCCATGTTTTTCCAGTTGATTAAAATTGGTGGTTGATTAGAACAGGATGTAATAACAGGGTATAGGGTATTAAATGCCTATCATTCCAACAGAGAGGAAGCAACAAGCCTGAACTATTCCCTGCTCTGAATCTGGTTTTGTTCATTTACTTTCGTACACATTTCCACGGTAAATAGTTTATAATGAGAATAAACGTGAATACGAGCTTTGAAAGAACCATCGCAGACATTTGTTTGGGGGAATAAACAGGATGTGGTTTGAGGCGATTTGAGCGCTAGACAAAACTCAGCATCATTAGCGTGTTATGTTTGTTTACATTTGGTTTATTCAGCTGCGATTGGCCAAATCTGGCACGTCCTCCAAGGCAACGAGGTAATGATGCAATGCAATTAAATGTGAATTATGATGTTATCTTTAGGCTGAATTATGAATGAACGCTGTCCCGAAAATTCCAGAATAGTCAGAGATGGGTAGAAACAATAAGACTCCATTGGTTTTTTGTTTATCTTTGCACATCAGAACAGCACCGTCACTGCAGTAGTTTAAAAGGTCCATATTTCGCTATTTTCTGATTTTCTGTTATAATCCCAAACGTACCTGGAGTTGTGTTTTGTTTCATTCACACATGTTTGCGTAACCCTTTATTATTAGTCTGTCTACATCTCCAAAGCTCAAAATGCTCGGTTCCACCTTGTGATGTCATGCGATAATACAGGAAGTGCTCCACTGTGTTTTTAAACTCCACACACCTTCACTAGAATCATTTGGATAAGTTCGGGACTTCAATTCTTTACTGAACTAAAGGTAAAAGGAGCTGTTAACTTGAAAACTACCGCTTCATGACATCACAAGGTGGAACCGAGCATTTTGAGCTTTGGAGATGTAGACAGACTAATAATAAAGGGTTACGCAAACATGTGTGAATGAAACAAAACACTCCATCAAAAGCATACCTGGAACTGTGACAGCATTATAACACGGCTAAAAGTTGAGTCGGTTTTGAGTAATATAGGACCTTTAAAGTTCGTATGACAGGTCAGACTACGCATTTCACTAAAATATAGGTAATATTGTAGATTTGACTGAAAATCATGCCTAGTTTGTTATTTCAATAAAGTTTATGATTTTACTTCCTCTTTAGGCACTGGTAGCAGATTTGACATATAGAGGTAATTCCAAAACTTAACTTTGATAACTTGAAATCCAGCGCGCAGTCGGCTCTTAGCGAAGAAGCCAGCTCAGTTGTGGTGGGTACTTCTCCAGTCTTCAGTATCCAGCCGGTAAGATGCAGTGACTTCACCTAAACAAACACGCTGACATTTTATTATCATTATAGACGGAAGTGATATTTACCACAATAGTGGCCCATGTTATTCTAATGACACAAAGTTAACATCACTAAATCTTTACATTAACAACATGCTCACTTTTAGCTGAAATCCAGAGCACAGTCGGCTTTTAGTGAAGAAGCCCGCTCACATTATAACACAGGGTCAGGTCCCCCATTCTTTAACATTAGATTAACAACGTGGTTAATACAGGTAATTTGGGTCAAGGGCAAGTAATTAAATGTTAAAGGTTAGGATTACTCTCTAGGAAATGAATGCAAGTCAATGGTGCATAGCTAAAAAACTGAAAAGCATGGAAACGCAGCTATGAGCGCGTGTATGTCTCGTGCCTGGGCTTTGGGACAGGACTGCGTACTAGAGCAGTGCAGCGCGCGCTCATACGGCCGTAGTCCTCTTGGTGACGCTCTGCTGACATCATAGTGATTTTCCCCTCTCCGCTCCGCACCTCTCTCGCTCTCACACACAAACACCGCCTGCACTGCTCCCTCGCTTTCTCTCCCTCTCTCTCTCACACACTCTCCTCTGCTCAGACCATCCACAGTTTTGTCTGGCTCCTCGCGCTGTCACAGAGGCTTGTCGGAGCATACCTGGCCGCGCGCTCTCCGGCCAACCCACACGGGGAGGGGTTTCTTCGACTCTGACACATCCGAAGGCACGGCGGAGTCTCCACACAAACTTGGCACGAGCACGAACTGGTTTGAAAGTGAACTGAACTCACCGTAAAAGGAATAATCTTTAATCCCACTCAGCGCGCTGTGGATATTTACGTCCACCTTGACTCCTGTTTACAAGAATGGCGAGAGATTACACCACGCGTTGGTCGGTCGGCGCTACCCGGAGGAGCGCTGAGCTGCTATCGGTGTCGGCTACCCTCCTCCTCCACCTCCTCCTCCTCCTCCTCGCAGCTCAAGGTAAGGCACCGTGCGCTCAACAACAAGAAGCTATCAGCGAACACCGGTGTCTGTCCTTGTCATTCCCCGCGCTTTTTGCTGTTACGTCTCCAGCGCGCGGTGCCTCTTTCCTTTGTGTCTAGACCGATTGGCGAGGCTGTTGTCAAAGTTTGTAGTGGTTTGAAGCCGGGACTGGAGGCACGCCATAATATAAGCAAGGTGTGGCGGTGTTGTGAATTCTCGCCCCGGTACCCGCAGCTTCAGGTGGCCGTTCCAGGAGCTAATCCCGGTTGATCCTTTTACTAACTCTTCAATGGCAGCTGACCCGTAAGCTGTCGGTGGCGCTGCTGTTGTTAAGTGCTGCTGTAACGTGTGTGATTAGTGTCGGTGTTTGGATAGGTTCAGGTAAGGTCCAGCGCTGCGCAGCGATAGGACGCTGATGGAAATGAGCGGCTTCTGGCCCCTGAGCATCGGGGTCCGTGGAGCGCGCTGTTGGCCTCTCCAGAGACCATCGTGAACGCCCACCAGTTGAGTGCCACACAGAATAATCACGATGCAAACTGGAGGGATCTTTGCTAGAGTAATTCTCTTGTTGTAGGCTATATGAGAGATTTTTGAATATAAAATCTAATAATTTGAACCAGTTGAAATAGACTCTTACAGCCGGTCACAATGCCAGGACATGAATCATAACTTCAATGGTTTGCATCAGTGACTACCTGGACAAAACCCAGGACTATGTTATCAGCTGGAATAACTCATTTTTCACTCCTCTTTGTTAGGGTTTTTAATGCCAAAGCTGGATTCAGTGATCATTTACCCCGATGGAAATAGAGTCTTTTAACAAGTTAACATGCGGGGACTATGAAGATCCAGAGGAGACTGAATTAAAACATCAGCACAAAAATGAAAGCCTAAATTGGACTGAATGGGGTTGCTGTATAAGTATTGTATTGTATAAGTCTTCTTATCACATATGGCACTAAAGCAGGCACTCAAATAAGCACTAAGATGTTGACAGTCAGACCCACGTGACCACATTTGACAGGGACGTCACACTGGCGGTGGAGAATTAGTGGTAGTGAATGGCACCGAGTCTGCTTTTGGAGTTTCTTTTGTCATTAAATGAAATCGTAGTCAATGATTTATCTTAAAACTAATCCCTTACCTGGCACGAGTGTGATTTTAAAGAGTATAGATCACGTAGATTTTGCCTTAACTCTGCAATATCTGGACGTCTGGTTTAAAAAGGGTCCCTGGAGATGTTTGTGAAAAATATACTTTAATATAAAGCCCTGTGCCTATAACGTTTACTGATATTGACAAGATATTAACATGATAAAATATTGTTTTCTCTTATCTCATAAGGCCACAGTGCGCATGACTGGACCAATCGCATTGCTCTGTGTACTTTACCTTCACTTGGCTGCAGTTCTTTCTTTCTAAATTTACCACATTGAAGTTCTGGAGAGAGCTGCTTCTGATAAGACTGAATCCTTTACCCAGAGTCAAGGGAAAGTCAAACATGCTCTGCTTTCTACAGCTGGTGAAGTTATATTTGCACTCCTCTGTTTGTTTGATTATAGTGAAGTCAGGTGTTAACTTCTAAGGGAAAAATGTTGCATTTCCTTGTATATTCACTTCATCACTTATGATTAGACTTTGACCCCAATGGAAGTGAACTATTATGAAGTACTGACCATAAAAGTATGTCATATGCTGCTGTATTGATATCATGAGATCACATTTTGATGAGTGCATTGTATTTTCCTACTATGTCATTTTACTTTTACTAGTGCTGCTGCAACTACTACTACTACTACTACTACTACTACTACTACTACTACTACTACTACTACTACTAATATTACTACAACTATGACTTGTGATACTACAAATGCAACTACTATGGCTACTACTACTATACTGTTACATTTACTCCTCCTATGACAACTAAAACAACTACTTTGCACTACTACTACCAGTAGTACTAGTAGTACCAGTAACTTGTTACAAAGTAAGGGATTACTGTAATCAGATTACTATTTTAGTAACGCAATAATGTAAGTACTTACAAGTGAAAATTGAGTAATTAGATTACAGTTACTTGCCCTCATAACTTTTAGTTACTTTTTTCTGTAATTTACAGAATTGTGTAGTACAATAGTAAAAAAGATAAACAGGCAGCACCGGATGTCATCTTCTAGGGTCAGACGCATATCAGCTCTGCAAACCAAAACAACAACAAATACTGGTTTATGGAGGACTGTGTTCCTTTTAGAAGGAGTGATCAGTAGTGATCAATAGTCAGATTAGTTTTAGAAAGTAATATGAACAACACTGACTACTATACTATACTGTATACTACACTTGTTCTTTATTTGTGATACCTGTCCTACTGGAGCCACTGCTCGATACAGCTATAGACAACAACTTCATTTCATGGAACAAAATTGGGAATAAATATATATAAATATCTTAAATGAGCTATATTTTCAAGAAATGTAGTTGCAGGTCATAAGCAGACCCAGGACCACATCTTGGGAACCGTTCCTGTTGTTCATTGCGAATCCCCTATAGATACATCAATCTCTTATTTTTCACTCTCTCTGACTGGCACCATCCGCACAGTACATGCCAGCAGGTATTCAGGTTACGATTCAGCCAATGATTGTCAAGAAAAAAAAAGGGGAAAAATCCAGTCTCGCTTGTGTCAGTATCAATGTGTCATCCTGTTGTTTTCACCTGCGTCTAACTGCGATCATCTGTCAGGCCTGTCCCCAAATTGTCAGTGAGGAACCAGTGAATGGGTCATTATATGGAGTCGCTGCGGTAACATGAATCTCGGATCAAAACGGAGGGAGGGAAGGCGGGCTGTTCTAATGCCGAAATGTCACTCATCCTACTTTGCATTTCGCGCCTGTATCCATTGCATAATATGTACCAATGTGAGCTGCGATTCTTAAGCTTAAAAAGGCTGAGGAGACGGGTAGAGATGGGTAGAGCTGACAGAAGTTGTAATTAAGAATACAGTTACTTTAAAGGTGCGTTATAACTTTTTGCGGGATGATATGCCACATCCTTGTCTCTATGGAAATGTCTTTGCTTTCCCTGAAAAGTTCCACAGTATGGCATTATCCATGTTCAAGTTATTCTATCTGAAAAACATGCATTATTGTGAGTAGACCTGTCAAAATAATTACTATATCGACTTATCATTCATTATATGAAAGCTGGAACAATATTTTTTGGGGTCAGTATTTATTGTGTGGACTTTTTCTTTGCACTACTGGAAAATCTTTTGTTATTTTTTGGCTATACTATAAGATTTGAGCATAGAGAGCTGAATTAATAACTTCTATGACTTATAACAGATGCAAACTAACTACTAAAGTGTTTCATTCTGCTGTTTATTTATTGCAGCTCATGATTTTATTTTATTTTTTAACAATATTGCAGATTTAGAATAGTTTTTGTGGTTTAAATCTACTCTTGGGTTATTCTGTCAGGGGCATAAATTAACTTCAATATTATCATCTGTCATCTATATTTACTTCAGCAATATATTGAACTTCAGAATATGTTATCCTGACAGGCCTAACTGTGAGAAGGTTTGCCTCTCCACAGACGTCACCTGTGACTTAGTCGGGTCTCCATGCAGATAGATCATTTTAATGCCGTACTGTGGAACATTTCAGGCAAAGCAATGACATCTCCATGGAGATAGGCAGGTAGTAATCAAGTAGAAGTAAACCGTAATACTTACTCTTACAAACAAAGGGAACTTCATGGACAACAGGTTGGGTTCACATGACATCTCAGCTATAACGCTAAAAAAAATCAAATTGCCAATTTTCTCAGAAGCATTGCAAATAGATTTTTTGATAGGATTCTGTTCAAAGAGCACATTTTAAACCAGAAGCACTAACATTTGGTAAAAGACAGAAGTATGAAGTGAAGTGTTCATTTAAGTAGTCAGAAACATGCACAAAAACACATAAAATGATATTAAAAAATAATTTGGCATTGTAGCTTTTGTCACACTTGCATGGCGACGTAATCAAAATTGGAACTAAACCCTGAACTGAACTGAACCAGAACTGACTAGACTAGACCAAACCAGGACTAGAACAGGACCAAACCAGGACTAGAACAGGACCAAACCAGGACTAGAACAGGACTAGAACAGGACTAGAACAGGACTAGAACAGGACTAGAACAGGACTAGAACAGGACTAGAACAGGACTAGAACAGGACTAGAACAGGACTAGAACAGGACTAGAACAGGACTAGAACAGGACTAGAACAGGACTAGAACAGGACTAGAACAGGACTAGAACAGGACTAGAACAGGACTAGAACAGGACTAGAACAGGACTAGAACAGGACTAGAACAGGACCAAACCAAGTCTAGATCAGGACTAACCTGGCACAAAACCAGGACATGTGTAAACGCAGCCTTATACACTTTAATGAGTAACCAAAACGTTTACTTACAAGTACTGTTATAACTCTCAGAAGTACAATGTCTTCCTTGTACAATAGTATAGTGTAGAGCAGTATAGTGAGTAACTGTACCTGATTACTACCCACCTCTGCTGTTTTGATCCTGTATTTATGATATTCTGGAAAAATCTTACAACACATGGGGATGACAGACAGATTGGGCCATACTCCAGCTCCACAGTTAGAGCATCAGGTTGTCTTGACAGAATCCCCACAGGTTAAGAATTAATTTGATGGTGAAACAGCTCCTCTCTTGTTTCTGCTGCTCAAACACTGACATGAGATGTAAGTGCTAAAAAATGTTTTTTGTCCAAGATGCTCTAGGATGTGATACCTTATAGGCTTAATACTGCAAAAGAAGAAAAAAAAAAATCCTTACAGCGCACACGATAATTATTGAGCCTGAAAAAACTATTGTTCTTATCACATGACAGTAGACATCATTTACATTCTTCATTATGGTTTTTGAAAATTATTTCCTTGAATTCAAAAGAAAATACAAGGAAATCATTTTCAAAAAGTATAATGAAGAATGTAATTCATGGCACTTGTGATAATCAGTCTGTTGCATTATATTGTGCTGTGAAGAATTTGACTAGACTGTGTCTGTTGTTTGAATAATCATCAAAGAATGTAGTTACTGTCAAAGAGAACGGGGAGAGGATCATATGAGGTTTATTACTCCCTTTTGAACATGTGTACATTATTTTCATTTTATTGACTTTTTATGTATACAAACCTCCTGAGACCTGAACTCTTCATGGCTGCTTTATTAATTTTGTCTCTTTGTTATTTGGGCTGACTGGGAGCTGATGAGTGTAAAAACAAACAATTATCTTTTTACATTATGAGAAAAATTATGTCCACATATGAGGACATTCTTTGTATGTTTTAATCATTTTGATAGAAACAATAAAGTCACATTTAAATAATGATTTGCAAAAACTATTTGTTAAGTGCCTGATCACATTGTGCCTCTTGGAACAATGTGGCTCATTTGAAGAGCTTCTAACAGGTGCAGGAGACATGTGCCTTTAACAAAGTCCATCTTGAATCTAAACTATAATGTGTTAAACTCTTCTGTCATCACTAAGTGGCAGTTTAATGACCTCATGTGGACACCAGGACCTTGTAGAGAAAAATATTGTATTGTGGCCTAGACAACCCAAAATGTGTTGTCCACATATGAGGACACAGGTCTCAGGAGGTTAAGACAAGATTTATATGCATTTACATGTTCGAAATAAAAAGGAATCAAATCAAATCAAAATATCTTGAGCAATAAGTGGATACAGCTTATGGTGACAGGCCTAAGTGTCTCCTTTGGGTGCTGGCCTCTTCACACGTCAGATGGTCGTCCTGACAGCTCTGATTGGTTTATCAGAGCCAGGACCAGGATCCTTATCTGTGTCTAAAGCACCAGTGTGATTATGGAGAGCTCCATTAAGGACACAACTGCAGCTTTGTGCCGGCAGTTTGTGTTTTAGTACTATCCACACACACGCTCCACATACTGTACTATCGTACAGTATGTGGAGCACTGTCAAAGGATAAAGGAATTTGACATTTTTGACATTATTGACATTATAAAACTAGATGTTGATGTTAAATAAAAGCTTGATACAAATTTTGATTCTAGTGATGATTAAAGACAGTCCTTTTGTCGTTACCTCATCTGGAGGTATTTGTTAGCACAAAATAACATCCAGTTATTCAATACTATCATGGCCATATTCACTTTGAGAATGCCTGATCTCTGATGTCAGAAGCTAAGCAGGTTTTGGTTTGCTTGACCAGCCAGTCCCTTGTATAACATGTATTCTTAATCAAATAAACAAGTAGAAATTATCCAAAATTCTAAAACTTTCCACAAAAAGCCCAATTTTGTCATAATTAGGTATATATTTTGTATGAATACTTAGTTTTAGTATCAGTTAGTATCTGGGTTTTGATTTGTTTTGACAGCCGTAACAAAATCTGATTCAGTCAGATGTTAAGTGCAGTGAACTGAGCTCCTTAATCTGCTATAATGGCTGGATGTGGTCACAAAGTGTTGTCTAATATGAAGCATTTGCACTTATGAAGTAGCTCCAGGCTTCTCCTAATGCATGAATGAATGTATAACTATAGCACATAAGCATTAACACAGACACAGCTCTGGACGAACCTATTGCATGTTACAATGTGGTATTGTTCTATTAGAAAAGAACTGGAGACCCGTCAAATGCATTGTGAATAATTATAGATCCCGTGTTCTCACTCAGTCAGCTTTAACCTGTTTTTAAACGTTTCATTCAGATGCCACGGAGAGCGGGATTGTTAGTTTTAGTGTTTTTGCATCAAATGGAGGCCAGTGCTCTCCCAAAATATCCTCTCTTTGAAAACAGACCACTTCAAATTTAAAAAGCACCATTTTAGAAGAAAAAATCTTGTTTCGGTAAACCCTTTTATCTCTTCCTTTTGACCGCCAGTGCCACAGTTTGGGGTTTTTGTGTTTTTGAAAATTTGTCAGAATTTTGGTGTTATTCCCTGTTTTAATCTCAGGGTTACTATACTACGCCATTTGCTTTTATCTAACATTTATCTTACATTTATCTCGTCCCCTGTAGATCTGTAAATCTCCTCTTTGGTTTCCCTCAAGGCAAAATAGAGCTGGAAGATAATGCCAAGAACAAAACTGAACAAGCGGCTTGGATGAGCAACGAAAAGTCTTCACTCAAAAACTTTGTGTATGTATGTAAATGTATGTAAATAGACATAGCTAATGTGCCAGGGCACGTTCCAAATAGGAAGTAGGCATGGACATGATTTGGCTCCATCGGCTCTTGCTCCAATTCATTTTCTATTGAAAAACTGACACCTCTTTCTCTGTAACTATTAGGCTTGTCATTAGGCTTGTCATTTTGGTCTTAAAATGTCCGTATTAACCTGCGCTACATGATCCTGGTGTTTTTATTTTGCTATTTTGTCCGTAACTCGACATATGAACATTAACTTTCCCCAAGGTCACTTCTGCTAGCGTTAGCAGCAGGTTTGACGTTGCTTAGCGCCCGCCCCCCTGCTATTTCAGCGGTGCTCCTGATTGGCTCTGTGGGCGCTCAGATTTCCAAATATGAATATTGGCTCTAAATTGGCTGCTATAACTGCTAGCCTCGATTGGCTTCATTGGCTGGAGCCGAAAGCTATGGGTGACGTCACACTCACTTAGTCCACCTCTTTTTACAGTCTGTACTCCATACTGTGGTTGTAAGATACCTGGGTAGACTGACTGAAGCTAGGCTACCAATCTGCGCCATCAACCCCTCCAACCACCACCAACACTCACACACACCACATTTATACTAGGCATTGTGGGTGTCTTGCCTAAGGACATAACAACTGTCCACTAGCTCCACTGCTTCCCCACTGGTACCTGGTATTCCCAGCAGTCTCCCATCCAAGTACTAACTGGACCCAGCCCTGCTTAGCTTCCAAGATCAGATGAGATTGGTAATTGACAAGTCGATATAGCCACCCATATATTCACTCTCGCTCCTCTGCACATGTCCAGTAGGATAAAGGCTACTGCTTTCTAAGATATAACATAGAAAAGACAATGCCATTTCACACCTGCTATTCTTCTTCACAGTACAGTTAAGGAATAGGTTTCAACCTTAAGAGGAACAACTCACTCAATTAGTCAGCTTTGCCTGGTTTATTACGAATACCCAAACGTATAGTATAAATCAAATTATTGTGTTAATAATCTGGCCAAAAATATAGTTCATATTTCTTGTCACAAAGTTTTTCTTGCATTTAACACTTAACTTCAGTCCTGTTGGTTTCAGCTCAGATGGACTAAATGTGCATCTCTGTACCTCCTCTACTCTAAGAGGGTGAGTCAAGTTTGGCCCTGAACGCATCATGGTGTCTTCAGTGGAGTTCAGGGGCCAACCACCACGTTTCAGCCGAGTGCCTTTAAGAGTCTGTCTCACGGGAAAACAAAGCTTTTCGATATTAGCAGCTCACCACCAAAACTCTTATGCTCTCACTCTACCTTCTTCTTTCACTTTAACAACTTAATATCTCCCCTTTGGTCTTCCTCTAGATCTGCTGTTTCCAGGCAGCTATAACCTCAGCATCCTTCTACCCATATACGCACTCTTCCTCCTCTGTACCATATACTCACTGTTCCTCCTCTGTACCATATATTCACTCTCGCTCCTCTGTACCATATATGCAATGGCCACGCAATAACATTTCCATGGAGACAACCATGTGACAGACCCCCCACCAGAACAGTTCCATAATAAAGGTTACCAACTTGATTTGCAGGTGCTATTGTAAACCTGTAGAAAATCAGAAAGAAAAATCTGACTTGAAATATCCCATTGGAGTTTAAATATCCTTTCACTGTTCGGTATAATCGGTGTTAAGCCCAGCAGTGTAATGTCATGAGTGGAATTAGTACCTGAAGTGGGCCCTATTGGCTGCACACTGAAATGTCAGTGAGAGTCTGCAGTGAGGCGTTCAGTGTAATCGGCCTCTGGAGCAGGACCACTGATACGTGTTGAGAGCTTTGAATGGCTCACCAGAGGAACCTGCTGCTTTAAACACCCCCAGATCTGAATTTGGGATCATTTTACTCACTTCACCTCTCTGTAATATGTGCGGCCCACGCTAATCGGCACAAAAAGCCAAGTAGAACTGAAAAAATTCTCAAAAAATCAGCTAAATCCTGTTATTATAGTGACATTTTTTGTATCGTATTTAGAGATTGACTGATACGGGTTTTTTCATGGTTGGTGCCGATACCGGGCAGACGGCCGATAAGCTCTACTGATATTTTTGGGCTGATGTGAAGGGCCAATTTTGATTATTTTCCTCAAATTAATCTAAAGTTACTACAAACTTACCTAAGGCTTTTTTTTTTTTTTTTTTTTTTTACCACAAACGTTTAAAAGAGCGGTGTAGTCATGTTTTGTGCAGTTCTCTTCAGCTAAGGCTTTTTTTTTTTTTTTTTTTTTTTACCACAAACGTTTAAAAGAGCGGTGTAGTCATGTTTTGTGCAGTTCTCTTCAGATTAAAGTGTGAATATGAAGCTTTGTGTGTATTTTCAAGGCAGCAGATTGACCAAAACAAAATATTGGCCTGTGCTGACATTTAAAGCCAATTAGCCGATACACTAAAAAGTCCAAATAATATCGGCCTGATATAAATTGGCCAACCGATATATATCCATCTATCTCTAATCATATTAATGTCACCAGAACTCAAGGTTAAGTTTTTGACCTGGAATCTGTAATATCTCTTCTTCTTTTACAAAGCTGCAACAAGAAACAAACAAATAAAAAAAACAACAACAATATTTAATGATATACCTGTTTACTTTTATATTCAGTTGCTTTTTGTGCAATATTTAATCGCAACCCTGCCATCTACAGGCATGTTTTAGCACTTTTCTTATAGATTGCCATAATACTGTCAGCATTTTGTCATTGGGATAGTGATAGTAAAAAGTAGTTTTTTTTTTTTATACCAATATTGCTCCCCCAAGTCCCCCCCAAGAGAATTTGACCAATGAGCTTCTATTTTTCAATGTAGCACAAAAATGGTGTGATTGGTTGCTATTGAAAACACCAACTCAAATGACTAAATGGAGAAATGACCAGAGGGGCTGAGTGAATATTATGCTATGTGCTTATACAGATGATGCTAATATTTTGTGTCATGAAATACGGTTAATTACGTCTTTCCCTTCAGCCCCTCCAAAGAGCGGGTGACAGTTGAGTGATTGTGCTGTTTGCCTGAGTTTTCATCTTAATTTTCCTCCTCTCTGCCTCGGAGCGTTTTAAATCGATCATCTTTAAATGTTAATCACATCCTTCACTTTTAAGTCCAGTTTAGATTGATTTCTTTATGTTGCAGATTTTTGCCTAATCCAGTCTCCTCCGTAAATATTTGTGAGGCATTTCTAATTTGAAATTAAAATCACGCTGTTGACTGTCCAAAGGTGGAAGTTGGTTGGTGGGTCTTTTTGATGGGAATTTTTGGGGAGTGGTTGCCATGGATACGGCATGTTTTTGCCTCATTTGGAGTGCAAATATGTGTGCAGATCGCGGATACAAGCGGTCGAAATGAGTTTCCTCTGCAGGGTGGCTGGGCGCTCCCTTAGAGATGGGGTGAGGAGCTCAGTCACACGGGAGGAGCTCGGAGTAGAGCCGCTGCTCCTACACGTCTAGAGGAGCCAGCTGAGGTGGCTCAGGCATCTGTTCAGGATGCCTCCTGGACGCCTCCCTAGGAATGGTCCAATAAAGTCTGGCACTGGTACCGGAAAAATAACAATAGTTTGGTACCTAGAGATGATTATTTTACTAGTCAGTGATTATTAGTTGAATAGTCAAACGATTTTTTTCTATTGTACATTTTTAAAATACAATAGCAAAATATGCAAATAAAGTCAAATCCAAAAACATTCATTTGTCTTCTTTTATACATTAGCAACTTGGGTTCTTTTTAAAGACAGTACAGTAGGAGCTGTATTTAGCTTGTTGACATGTTCCGGCTGCTAGTTGTTGTTGTAGCCATCTTGTTGGTGTCGGTGGTGACGTGTCCTATATCAGCTGTTGTTACTTCCTGTAGGCGTGGTCAGCCTGATGGACCTGGTCGCTCAGACTGGCCACGCCTCCTGTTGCCCCGTGGTCTCTGGAGAAGGGTCTCTCAGGTGTGTGAAAGGAGAAACGGTTGTTACGGTTGTCTGTACCTCATTTTCTAATTTCAGTCAGAATATTTATGAATGAATTGTACTATTGATGAAAATCAGAAATTGAAATGACATATGTATTAGTTATTGGAAAAACAATTGTTTTTTAGATGCATTGTCGATTCTAATAAAACGATTCTGAATTGATGCAGACATGCCAATAATCCGAATTTTAAGTTTAATTTAATCTGCTGCTTGCCTTTTTATTTTCCCCGGGTCTCCCACTCTGTGCCCTGCCTCCTCCGTCCTGTCGCTCAGAGCAGCACTGTGGCAGATTGCTGCTGCTGTCCTGTCGTCAGACGGTGACCTCTCCACTGTCACAAAGGGGAATATCTCTCTGTTCAGGATTTGTCTGAGGCTTTATTTCATTAACATTTGAGTTTTCAGGAAAAGATGCTCACGCGTGACATCGTGAGCTGTAGTGCTCCCTTATCTTGTAGCGTAAAGCAATTTAAGTGCAAAAAGCGCAGATAAACTGTTCGTAACAAACTTCACACTGTGTCGCTACAGAGGATAGAGGTGTGTGGGCTTTAGCTTCTCTTATAAAAGTTTGCAGAGAAGCTAACAGATAGCATGAATCGCTGCTAACAGCTACTCTGTAGTAGATATGCTGTTATAACGCCAATATTATTTCCACCTCTAACTATTCCCTGTCAAAGGAAAAACGATTCAATTAGTCTTAGTTTAAATGAAGCAGTTGTGTTAAATAAAAATAATTGCTTCATCCTGCAGCTCTGCACATTTAAACAAGTAGCCATTCATTTGATATGAAGATAAAATGATAGTAAAACATAAAGATGAATCAGTGCATCGATAATTGTTCCTGCATCAGCTCATGAGCCTCAGAATTATTATTAAATTAAATCATGATATAGCCATAGATTCCCACCCCTAATCTTTATCTATCTGACCCAAACTGAACACATGAGGCATGGGTGTTCATGCAAGAACAACTATTTATGCAGAAACAACATACTAGGAAACAATGTATTTATACAAAGATAGATTCAATTTATGAATCATGAGTTTAATCTGCCTTTTTACATATAAATGCCAAACGATACCAGTGACGATTAATCGACTAAATGACTAAAGGACTACAGTCCTACTAACTTAAACAGAATATAAGTTACTTTAGTTATATTCACACATTTGAGAAACATAATCCCAACTATTTAACATAATTATAGGCATTTCTTTATTTATTCATTCAAATGGTGCATGGTCTCTGTCCCTCTCATCCTCCCTCTCTCCCCTCTCCTCTTCTGTCCGCTCACTGCCAGCTCTGAGTGAGGACCCTTTTGTCACAGGGGCTTTTGGTAGAATTAAGCAGAGCCGCAGCCAGGCCAATGATAACACCGACCTCCCCTCTCCTCTTCCTCCATCTCTGCTCTGTGTGTGCAGGATATTGTGTAGAGGAAGAGAAAGAGGAACAGAGGAGAGGGGGAGACAGAGAGAGAAAGAGGGAGAGAGAGGGAGAGACAGGGGAAGGGAGAGGGATGAAAGGGAATAGGTGGAGAGAGAGAAAGGAAAATAGGGAAAAGAAAGAGGGGGAGATTGATAGATACAAAGAGAGAGAGGGAAGTGATCTAATAGTGTAATATTTGCACAGTGCTCTTGTCTGTTCTGAACTTACTGTGTGTTTCCTTGCCTAAAACGACTGTGTGTCTGAGCTGTGCAGGTCACTTGTTGGTGGTAAGATACTACTATAGCCACAGCTGCCCTAGGGTAGACTGACAGAAGGAAGGCTGCCAATCTGGCCCCTCTGACCACTACAAACACGCCGCATTTATACTCGGCAATGGAGGTGAAGTGTCATGCCTAAGGACGCAATAACGGTCTACCATCAAAGTACTAACCAGGCCCAACCCTGCCCCGCTTCTGGGATCAGGCAAGATCGGGCACTGACAAGCAGGTATAGCCACAATGTGCGCACAATAATTATGTGATTAGTTAACAGTTCAGTTTATACCATGGATTGCGGCACAGTTTAAGTTTAACATCAGATGCCCTACCTGACACAACCCCTCCTAATCTTTTTCTCCAGACATGTTAAATCTAACTAATTCTATGAGTTTTGAGAGCCTGACAGACCGTTTGAGCGTCTGATGCACTTGGATTGGCCTCTGACGTTTCCTTGTCCCCATGACGACAATTATGGACCTCTCTAACAAGGTTTGCGGATCTCGTATTGTTTTAGTCCCTTTTGAGAAGTGAACTGTGACAAGACTGTTAAAAGTTTGTATGACATTTTCAGACTTGCTGTTGCCGTGACGATGGGGCGGTAGCGATGGTGGTGTCGTTATTGTCAGCAGAATTATTGTCAGGGGGACAAAGAGCAAGGAAGGATGACTCAAGCGTTAACGGCAACTGGAACATATGCCAGACGTGTATGTATTGGTAGTTTTCAGATTCTAGAGCCAGCTTTTCCTATTGATTACACTGTACTTTGCCATGAAATATTCAAAACGTAAATTCATCAATGTTGAACCTGTTCATTTTTGTTAGTGGCTAGACCCAAGTCCTTGCTGTATTACAACGAAAACGCATTTAAACAATATTGATTTTAGCTGTCCCAATCTGTATTAAATATTATTGGCCTATAGAATGTTGTGATGTCAATAGGCGCGGCAACACGTTAGCTAGCGCACCGCGTCTCAAAGACAACAGTCGCTTTTATTAAAATCGTAAAAACATAAAATAAACAGCCTATTCAAAGTCAAATTAATTAAAATAAAGACTACCCAATATTTTTTGTATGTAGAATACTTCAGCTTGTGGCGCTGTTTTAATATTTATTATGTCTCAAAATTAGCAGTAGCGTTAGCATTGAGACGCAAACACACTGCCTGATCTTTAAATATTTATGAATTTTAGCATGACTCGGCAAAATCCTCATAGAGATAAAATTGCACAGGAAATAGTGACACAATGTAATGTGCAATACTCATATCTCAAATATCTCAAATGCAAACTTGACCCTCCTATTTGTCATATTACTCACCAGGAAACAGATGAGTTTCTGTGGTGGTAGTGGTGGATGCTGGGAATTTTAGGTGAATTCCAAATCTTCAGTTGCAAGTAAAGGATTATTATCTGAAATTTCCAGACTACCAGTGGTGGAGAACTCAATTTTGTTACTGAAGTAAAAGTACAGATACTGGTGGAAAAAAATACTCACGTAAAAGTAAAAGTATCACATGAAAAAATCAACTTAAGTAAAAGTAAGTACTGTTTAAAAATAAAATACTCACGTAAAAGTAAAAGTATCACATGAAAAAATCAACTTAAGTAAAAGTAAGTACTGGTTTAAAAATGTACTTTAAATCAGTGTGAAATACTTTTACTTTTTACTCTTTGAGGTCTTATGAAGCTTCAGATGTCGTGATTTTGATAAAGATTTGTGCTGAGTTTTGTTCAACAGAAACAATTAAAGTGATTGTTTTTTCCGAGCTGTTTTTATCTGTATATTTTTGTTTCTCAAACTCCGAGCTGTTTTTATCTGTATATTTTTGTTTTCTCAAACAGTAATGAAACATACTTTTACTTTTCAGTCCAGTTCAAAAATATAGAAGAGTGAAGTACAGATACCTGCTCTCAAATGTAGTGAAGTAAAAGTAAAAAGTATCCAGTACAGATACCTCAAATGTTTACTTAAGTACAGTATTTTACTACTTGTACTTCATTACCAAGGCAAAACTGAAACTAACTTTAGCTGTCATGTCGCCCATTGCATTTTCAGTGTTCTAACATACATACATGCCCTGATCCATCTGTCTGCTGTCTATCGCTTATTATATTTTTACGCATGGCCTTATTTTGAAGCTTTGAAATGATTTCTTTAAAGAACAGTGTCTGTACTTGTTCTTATAATGGATTCCTCCCACTGACAGCTGCTGCAGTAATGAGATAATCAATGGGTCAAAACAGAGTTGTCACTGAACGCCATAACAGAAAAATATAAGATGTATTTAAACTGATATAATAATCTATGTTGATTGGGTCAGTGGGTCAAACATGAACAGCAACTTTAATTACAAACAATTCAGGCTATAAAAACAGGACATGGTTTAAAACTAAAATACATCTGTCATTCTTATCTGAATAATATGTGGAAATTATGCAACTTTTCTTGGCTTAAGAACTAAACATATTGTACTGACCTGACCTGGAGTGGGTCTGAACGAGTTTTCCATTAATCAATTTATAAAACAAAATAAGATAGTCAAATGCATTAATATCACACAGTTGTAAAGGTTACGCCGCTTTTCTCCATAAACAGAGTGTAACAAAATGAAATCAATATGGAATCTTCATTTATTGACTTGAACTGGCCCAAGTTTTACTTCATGTAAGTTAAAGCATTATGCAAAAATTGATTTTTTTTTTGTTTTGTTTTTATATTTCTACCATGTTATAACATTGTTCCCTCATCCAGAACATGCCTGAAGAGGTTTTAAATGTGATCCATGTATATTTGAGTAATTTTGTGATCTATTGCCCTATTCTAACCCCCCTTGCTGTCAGATTCTATGCAGTGCTCCGCCCAGAAGCCTAAGGCAAATTGTTTTTTTCTTGCACAACTTTTGCATGCATATTGAAAAGACAAATAAAGAACTTAAAGAGGAGGTAATTTACTTCTTCGGGGCATTAACGGCTAACACATAACATATTTAGATCACCGTGTTACCTTTTATTGTTTTGAAAATGCTATACTCACTGAAAACAACATATTAACATGTTTTATACGTTTTACTTTTGTTTTTGACACTCTGAATCTTCTCTCCCTTTGCTCCCGCGTTAAGTCACTCCCCCTTCAGAGCGCTATCGCGACACAGTCAGCATGCATCCCGCTAATGAAACTACTGCACATCACATTAGATTTGTCAGGTTGCTGTGTACAGTTTCGTATCATGTTTTATGGAGAATTGTGTGAAAAGTGTGATGTAGGTTTGTGGGCCGAGTATTGCGTAGAAGGAGCCTGGGAGAGATCGCTAAATTATTCAAACATGCATGGATGGCATCTAAAACCTCTTCAGGCATGTTTTTGATGAATGAACAACATTATAACATGGTAGAAAGCAAAAAAAAAAAAAAAAGAATGAGCCCCTCTTTAATAAGAAAACATGAAATTGTAAAAGGTTACGCCATTGTTCTTACTTTCGTCAAATACAAGATAATACTAGAAACGACATGCTGTATACAAGATAATCAATGTTAGTACCTTGACCGGGTCACGGTTCCCAAATAAACCTCCGTCTTACTTCATAAATTAAAAAACGCAATACAACCCAAGCTATAAAACACATTTATATGAACCATTGTAAAAGGTCGCTTGTCTTTCTTCCTCCCGTCTATAAATATATGCAGGCAAAAGCACTTATGTTTTATTTTAGATAGCCAATGTAAATTAGGGTTTTATCTGATAAAACAGTAACATGCATTTCTTTCATTAAGTTTTAAAGGTTATGCCATTTGTCTTCTCACTCTGTACATATAAAAGCGTGTTACCTGCCGCGCACATGTGCTGGTATTTACAAAAGGAGGTGTCTAAGGCTGAACGATTTATGAAAAATATGTAATTGCGATTTTTCAGATAATCATTGGGATTGTGATTAGATTTGCAATTTGTTTTAATAATAGGATTCTGTTCAAAGTTCACATTTTAAAAGTGTCCAAAAAAATTGACAAAAAAGACAAATATATGAACTAGTACACAGCATGCACCTGGTGACGGAGTAAAACAAACATCACGTTTTATTTGCCACATGTTGAGCATCATCATGCCTCCGCACACCAGGAACTTTTTAATCTTAGTGAGGAGAACCTCAATGAGATTAAACATTTATTTTTGTCCTGGCCAATATTATTTGTTCATTTTTGGGATGAAGTTAAACTTGGTGCCCAAGCATGAAGGAGCTATTTACACAAAATGTAAGCTCTTTATTGAGTAGAGTCGTGCTGATATTAATTACATATGATTCATCAGATGTAACACAGATCCGGCCAATCCAGACACGAAGTTTACAAGCGTGGATCTGGAATTCACCCTTAATAATGTCCAGTCGCCACATGATTCCTTCAGTTTTGCATAATAACTTGTATAGCAGACAGCTGAAGGCAGAACCCACCTCGCTATCTTTTCATATCCAGTCAGTTCAACTGTGGCACGCTGTGCGTAATTTGAGGATATCCATGTGCGAGAGATGCGTTACTTTCCAACAACATAAATGTTCTTTATAGGCTGCAGTGTGAGCAGAATCCCCTCGGAGCCCAGCTTTGGCTCTCTAAGAGCGGCTCAGACTTCGGGGAAACTCCCCTAAATATTGATAAGCAGAAATCCTCCAGTCAAACTTAACTCCCACTGGTTTAACAATTATTAATAACATTAACACCACTCTTAACACATTCATATAAAAAGGAAATGTACCTGTGGGTCTGCATCAGCATGTGTTCAGGCCAAGCAAGGCTTTCTTTTAAATAAAACTTATTATTATTATTATTATTATTATTATTATTAGGTCGGATTTAGACAAAAACAATCATTTAATTGTAAATATTTTTTTTAATATAATCTATCAAATTTATATATCAATCAAGGCGGTGGTTTTAACGTTTACTAAATATATTTTTCCAACATTTTCTGCCAGTCATTGTGTCCGGCTGTCGTTATTTTTTCCGGTCTTTTGCTTTTCCAAACGGCTAAAAGCCGACATATGCTGTGTAACGTAACCTCTGGTGCAGACACATTAGCGGTGCAGTCAGCTCAGGTTCATATAAACTGTGGTTGAGTAAGTTTATTGTTGAGGTTACATTTACTGGAGTTAGAGCCAGGAAAAACACTAGACTTTACAATGTCCAGACCAACAGCTCAGCACAGTGATTCAGAGAGCAACACAATGACACCAATTATCATCATTATACACAATCATATTAAGTCACTGTTTTTATGGTGAGTGGTTTTACTGCTGGTGAATCGCTGGTTTCAGACGACATCACAACATTCTGTAGGCCAGTAGTATTTCATACAGATGGGATGTCGGCTGAACTGAATGTTAAAATGCAGATTTAGTTGTAATACAAGAAGTTAACTGGTCTAGTCACTAATAGAAATGATCAGATCAAACATTTGTGAATTTACCTTTTGGATATTTCATGTCAAAGTACAGTGCAGTCAGGAGGCGCATCTGGCCCCCATCTGGGAGGATGACATCATCACATTCTACAATCTGAAAAAAACAAACAAAACAACAGTACAGCTAAAACTTTAAAGGTGCACTATGCAACTTTTCTTGCAGAGAGTTTTGACACCTCCTTGTCTCCATGTTGATGTTATTGTTATGGCTGGAATGTTCCGCAGTATGGCATTAACTTATTTATCGTCATAGAGTCACAGGTCAGATCCGTGGAGAGGCATGCCTGCTCATAGTAGAAATGCATGTTTTTCAAGGCAATTTGAGCAATAAAAATACCTGCAATTTAATAAATGTAAGATAGATACATTTAATGTCACGCTGTGGAATATTCTTGACAAATCAATATGGACACAAGTCAGAATTAATACTAAATAACTTACCTAAACCAAGATTGGACCAGGACCAATTTGAAAATAATTGGTAGAGTTGTTTACCTGCTTAAGGAAATGCTCTGTCCAGGAATTAAAAAAAAATTATAAAATGAAATAACACTTGGTTCTACACACTATCATACTTCAAGACACTTCACCCAAATCTAATCAAATCTGGTCGCTGCAGTGTGACTGAATGTGTTACTAAACAAAATGAAAACCCGTTAGCATTTGGCTGGTTTTGGCTAACGTTAATGTCAAGCACTGATAATCATTAAAAGCAAGTGCAGTGTCAATTTCAGTAACATTTTGAGCATTTTGACTAAAACAGAAATGAAACTGTTTTTGATAAACTGCCCTTTCTTTGTGGTGCCACTTCCTGTTAAGGGGAAATTCCGTTCCTTTCAACGGAGAATTTGGGAAAATTTTCGCTGCTAAAATATTATATAAAGTAGGTTGATTTGTGTCAAATGTTCAATGTTTATGTGCAGCAAAAAGTCAACACTGCACCAATTCCCTGAGAAGCTTTAAAACGGCTTTGTAATCCATATAGAACTTATTTGCTGTCAAGATCGGCCCCATGCAAAATAATACAACCCAAATGACACGGCAACTTCCGGAATAAGGTGAATATGAAGGAAAAGCAACTATACACAAAGTTCTTTTAGTCTGGGAATTGAACCTGGGACCTTCTTGTTTAACACTATTGAGTATCACTTGATAGCGAAACTTGCTCCACGCATTGAAAACCACTAGCGTCATCTTAAAGGTCTAGCAGTTAGAGCATTGTCCCATTTTCTATTTACTTAACTTCCTTCCTTCCTGGTGCTGACCTTTGTGTACTGCTCTGTAATCTGTGCCGTTTTAAAGGCTTTGTACTTTTAGGAGCAGCAATATGAGGAAAAAAGGCCAATCCATCAGAAATGTCCTAAAACTTACTTGTAAATGGTTTTGTTGAAGTTCAAGTGCCGTAGACAATCAGTAAAACTAACCCCAAAAATTCTGAAATATCAAACATTTTTTTGGGCATTTTTTTATTAAGTAAAATACTTCTTCATTTTAGTAAAGTAAAATAAGTTTTGCTCCTGTACAAATATATTGTAAAAGCAGCTCTTGTAGGGTCAAAATGAGACTGCTATATACTATCTGCATCTAATTATAAAGCACTTTTATCCTCCGCAGACCAGGAAGAGCGCTGTTAGCATGCTAGTTAATGTTAGCATTACTGTGACAGAAAAACTCAGCTCTGTCCTCCTATAAACTCATTGTGTTGAATTTGCTAGGAACGTGTTACGAAAGTGAGGAGTAACTTTGGAACACTGCAAGCTGCTTAGAATGAACTAGTTTTGTTTTTCACGTTTTTAAGACTGTAAAAATCAAGTACAGTGCCTTTAATTATAGTCTTACCTACCTCCAAAACAATATTATCAGTTTTTCAATACATCTCCCAGATCTAAGTGGCATCAATGCTTTATCTTGATCTACTTTTCAACACTAGTTTCAGTTGATTTCTCTTAGCTTGAAGTTGTGTTTTGTTCCCACATAAAGCTTAACTTCATTATGTGGAAAAGCCCCCAGGCAAGCAGTCTCCTGACATCTCCAACCATTAACGCTATGCACAACGGGCTGATCGACAGCACTGAGGGGGGAAGAAAGACGCCATGTAATAAAGTGCTATCAAAAGAACATAAAACCAACGATGAAATGAAAACAGTGGAACCAATCGTGGCTGTATACTATCTGACCCATTTCAATGTGAACTTTAACACACATTTAGCTCAAAAAAGCTGCTATAAAAATCAAAGAGGAAGAGAATTGAAAGCATGCATTGATTACCGCGTCCCGTCCTCCATAAATACCCATCATGCTTTGTGCTGTGTGCTAGCAACAAGTTTGTGGAGGTCAGCATTGCGCGTGCCAGCTATGAGCCTGTGAGTATTGATAAAATGTTCAAATACAACTGAGCTAGAGTCTGGATTTGTGTCTCCCCTCTTTGCTCCGAGTGTCCTTGGCCTTCAAATTCATTCATTCATGTGTGTGTGTGTGTGTGTGTGTTAGGGTTAGGCAACGCAGTTTTAATACAGATTTGAAATGTAGTGTTATATAATAGGGCTCAACAAAAGTCATAATTGCGTTTTTTTTTCTAGCAATATTGCGATTTGATTGTGATTATTTTCTCAGCATTAACATCGAGCAAAAAAATGTCAGAAATGCTAGGGCTGCTCAGTTTTGTCTGAAACAGTACTATTTTCAGGCAAAAATGAATAAAATAAGAACATTTTGGTCACCATCCAGTAATATGGGATGCTTCTGCCATTTCTTTCAATGTTAAATTTGATAATGTTTTTTTTACCATTTCAAGCCAAAGTGAACCATATTAATAACAAATAATAATCGGAGTCGGAGCCTCTTTCTCTCTTACTCTCTTTGCCCCGTCACCTGTTTGCTGTGGGAGCCGTAGAATTGGCCATCGAGTCTTCGTGGATCGCCATCGTGTGGACTCATCCTGTTCATATACATATTCATATTTCACATTTCCCGCGTGGAAAAAGAGGCCAAAGAAGCAATAGAAATGCACATGCAAAAGTCGTATAGTTATATCGATGAAGGAGAGACTGTTAGTGGAGCGACTGAGATTTGAGAAGAACAGAAAGAGTGCAGTGGATCCCTCGAACACGCAGGAAATGCCGAAGTAACATTTTGCATATTGCCAAAGAAAGGACATGTAGCGGACTAAGCGGAGCAAGTTTTTACAATAAAAGGGAGGGGCAAATGAGCGCAGTGGAGGGTTCCGTTCTTTGTGGGTTCAATATAAGATGAATCATTCGCGGTGGCAGTGTTATAAAAGGAAATGTTTTCAGTAAATGACCTCACTCTCACGCGCACCTGAATTACACAGAGCAAAGTGAGGCACAAACACGTGGAGGAGCATAGAACATGAAGCTGCAGACTCGGAACAGCTGCGCTCACAGGGCTGCACTGAGAGGGCGGAGTGAGTGCCTGTCCATTCACCTGAACGCAGGACGCACGTGATAATAATGCAATTAATCGTTGAGCCCTATTATGTAGATGAGTTATACAACAAATTGCATTGGTCAGGCTAGTAAAAAACTCCTCGTAATAAATTGAATGAATTCCAATAATGGCATGGTCTTTGAATCAATTAGACTAATACAAATACTGACAAATGTAAAGTATTGTTTATGTCCAATCCAGTTTTGACTTCATGTTTATAGACTGTATATATAAATGGACATAGCTGACCCGCCAGCCGCCATGTTCCAAATAGGAAATGAACATGGGCACACTTCTGGCTGCGACTCCAATTCACTTTTTATTGAAAAACTGTCGCCACTCTCTCCGTCACTGTTACTGTCAGGCTCGTCATTTTGCTCTTAAAATGTCCATATTAATCCACTCTACATGACCTTTTAATTGGCTTATTTTGTCCATAAATCAAGATATGAACATTAATAACGGACCAATGAGGCGCCTTCTTTCCCTGAGGTCACTCCCGCTAGCGTTAGCAGTAGGTTTGGTTGACAGCGTTGCTAAGCGCCCACTCCCCGCTAAACCGGGTGTTTCCTTCAACTCCCTCGCTCCGGATTGGCTCTTTGGTTGCTATGATACTCGCGGTCAGAATTCTGAATATGAAACTCTGCTCCAGATTCGCCCGTATAACCGCTAGACTCGACGAGCTTCATTTGACTGGAGCCGAACGCACCAGTCCACTTCTTTATACAGTCTATGTTTGTGACGCACGGTCGTGGTCAATCTTACATTTAATTTGAACCAACAATGCCAATAAAAACATACTCAGTTTATTCTATTGTCAAAGTATAATTTGTTTTTTTATTGTGAATGTGTAAATTGTTGTTATCTGGTTGGGGAAGTGAACTATGTTTCCAGATGAGATACTAACCACATGAAGTGCAGCAATAACCTTATACGTCAGCTTAGTTTAGATTGACATGAACTCACCGTGTCTATAAAGTTTCCAAATACCACCAGTAATACTGCAATTTGAGGCATAGATCACTTGTTAATGTACACTATAAATGGCCTGCCTATAAGTCCAGCATTTAAAATCTGAAATTGCAGTTAAAATACACTTCAGCCTGTCTTCATGCTATATTAAGTCTATTTATTTGTAGTTATTATAAAGTGTTACCTTGCAGTTGTAAACGTGGCTGTTGATGTGACTTGTTCATTTACTCTAGTGTAAATCCTATGGTGTTTAATGCCCATTTGATTGCCCGCTGTTGTTTTTTAATGTGCTTTCTCTCTCCTCCTCTGTGGCGTGTTCACAGACATCCCCTGTCCTGCACATCTCTATGCAAGTCACACTCACATTAGACAGTACTGCACCATTTACCACCACGCAACAGCCTCCTCTCCCCTTTCTACTGTGTATTCCACCAACGCTAATTAAAGTGCATATAACAGGTTCGGTCGCTAATTTCACTAAAACATATTATTATATTTAAGATTTTACCACAAACGTGTATAGTTTTAAGTTTTTATTTTAGTGAAGTTTGTAAATGTGCTTCCTGGTTGAACATGGGCAGCAGATATGACATATAGGTAACTCCATAACTGTTATATAACATCCAAAACTTGCACAATAGTTCTGATTAGACTAATAAAAATAAGTGGTTCCTTGATGTAAAGTGCTTTCTTTGAGTGCCTTAAAGCGCTATATGAAAGTGTGACCATTTACCATAATAGCTTTGGGCACCATCTTGTATTTCATTTTTTTATTATTTTTTTCTAATATATGCTAGAAACCACTAAAAGAATTAAAAAGTGTCATAAAACCTTAATAACAGAAGTAGTTCATTTTAAACCCACTGTACCCAATATATTTCATGTAATACTTTGTTTTAATGGGACACTTTAGGAAAACCATGTGTCACTGTTAATTATCTGTTTGATGTAAACCAGTGGTGGATGAAGTGGAGAAAATTGTCAGAAAAATGCCCGTCTTCTGCGCACGTAGGCTTTGCTTTGTGGATGGAAATTTCTGTGTTGATGACATAGGTAGAGGTATTTCTTTTAAGAACTCACCGCTACTTTTGTACTTTTCTTCTCAACTTTTTCCCCACAAACTGCCACATAACTGAAGTAAAATCATAAATATTTACCACTCCAACCCACTAAACCAAGTGATAATTAAAGGTCCAGCTTTACACAAAATTGACCCTTGTGAGCGTTAAGCCATGTTGTTACCTCCTCAAAAACAATCCAGAGTTGTGTTTTGTTTGATTCACACATGTTTGAGTAACACCTTTATTATTAATCTGTTCTCCAAAACTCAAAATGCTCTGTTCCACTTTGTGATGTCATATAGTGATAGTTTTCAAGTTAACTGCTACCTTTTAACTTTTCTGTAGAGTTTGGCAGTTCCAGGGCTGAAATTATCCAAATGATTCTAGTGAAGGTGTATGGAGTTTAAAAACACAGTGGAGCACTTCCTGTATCACCACATGACATCACAAGGTGAAACAGAGTGTTTTCAGTTTGAGAGAAGAAAACAGCCTAAATATGCAGGGTTTGTGTGTTTAACATGTGTGAATGAAACAAAAAACTCCAGGTCTGTTTTTGATGAGGAAACAACATTATAACACAGATCTGAACATAGCGCGATATGGGCCCTTTAAAACACGAAAACCTGTCAGATACAGTACTTTAAATAAATGTTGAAGTTGAAGTTTGTACTACTTTTGACACATTAGCAAACACAGCCAAGAAAAGTTATAAGATCTCAAGAACACAAGAAAAAATACAAAATTGATTTAAACCCATTTTCAGGAGCCTGTGATCAATTCGAGCATTCATGGTGAGAGTGACTATCTGAAAAACTGTTTGCTAATGCTAGCTCGTTTGTGACTGTAATGGTATTTGAGAGGGGCTTGTTTAACAGCACAAATCAGCTCACCTGATGCACTTCAAACTAAGCCTCTTCTTTCTGGTCAGATTGTGTTGAACTAAAGCTCAGATTAAAGTCTAACAAAGCCCCAGACGGAGCACGCCTACGGTTAGCATCACAACCCAAGGGAATGGGGCTCACAGGTGAAATTGTGTCTCGTTATATGATTTTTTTTCAGCATGGATACTTGCTTAAATGAGTATCTAGTTTCGATACTAGTTTGTGTTGGTTAGTATCTCAGTTTTTGCTACTTCTGACAATCCTGCCCTGTGCAGAGGGAGAGATGGGCAGATTGGTTTTGTCTGTGTGCATGATGTGAGGGGATTATTTCCTGGCTCCGCTCCGGTTTTCCTGAGGGCGTGAGGTGACAGGAAGCAGACCTCTTTACCCTCCTCTGTTCACACGTAAACAATCGCACACAGCTAACGGCGCAACCTCAGCTACAAGATGAAATTATGCTTTCGACCGAGCCCAAGTCACTGAATACTGATATAGAAACATTCTGGAGCTGGGAGGGAGGCTGTGCCCTAAAGCATATCAATGAAGAGAGCGGAGAGTGAAGCTGCTACATCTAGATAATATTTGTGCCAGTCGCAAGCCAGGATAAATTGACATGGATACTGTGGATTGCATATTCAATTAATCAAATATCGTGTATGGGTGGGACAGGAAATCGATGCATATGGCCCTAGCAAAGGTCATCTGGTCATTTGAAAACGCTGTATATGCACATGGTTATAGTCATTTTAAACAGAATGGAAAGTGTTAAAGAACCGGGGCGACAGTAGCTCAGTTGGTAGAGCTTTTGTTGGTTGGCGGTTCGAATCCCGCTCTCGACATAAACATCATTGGCTGAGCGGTCAGATCCACCGGCCCACAGGTTGGGGGTGCGATACCAGCTCCCACAAATGAATGCTGTCGTTGTGTCCTTGGGCAAGACACTTAACCCACCTCAAACCTAGTGGTGTATGAATGTGTGTGCGAATGGGTGAGTGGTTCCTTGACGTAAAGCGCTTTGAGTGCCTTAAAGCGCTATATAAAAGTGTGAACATTTACATTTATTTTATAGCTTTGGGCACCATCTCGATTTTTAATATTTTGAATAAATGCTAGAAACCATTAAATGATTAAAAAGTGTCTCAAAACCTTAATAACAGAAGAATTTCATATTAAGCCGTTTGCAGTTGGCCAAACTCATTCCTCACGTTCTTAACACATTCCAAACATACTTATTCTTAACTGCAACAAGTCTGTACATTTCACAACTTTCACTACCTAAAAACGACTAGCCTGCTAACAGCGCACCAGTGTTAGCCTGCTCCCGGGTTTGCTAAAGATTAAATCACTTTATAATCTGATGCAGACAGCACAATGGAGATATTTCGACCCTAAGAGCTGCTTTTACATTACATCTGCACTGGGGCAAAACTAATTTGACTTTACTACACGAAATATATTTGGTACAGTGGGTTTACTTTGTTTTAATGGGACACTTCAGGAAAACCATGTGTCACTGCTAATTATCTGTTTGATGGTCTGTAAACCACTGGTGGATGAAGTACTCAATTTTAGTAAGTAAAGTACAGATACAGAGGTAAAAGGTTACTCAAGTAAAAGTGTCACATGAAAAAATCTACTTAAGTAAAAGTATTGAAGTACCCATAAGTATTTCACACAAATGTTGTTAATTTGGAAAGTGTTAAATGTAGTATTATTGATTAAAAATGATACAGATTGCAATACCAAAAGTAAAAGTATTTTGCACAGATTTTGAGGTCTATAATAAAGCTTCAAATGGAGTGATTTTGGTAAAGATTTGTGCTGAAGTTTGTTCAACAGAAACAATTGAATTGGCAGTTTTTACTAGCTGTTTTTGTTACTCAAATTATGAACGTGTTAAAAATAAACCCTTAGCCTTTTCAGCAGGTCTCAAACAATAATAAAAAATACTTTTACTTTTCAGTCCAGTTAAAAAATGTAGTGGAGTAGAAAGTACAGGTACTGCTCTCAAATGTAGTGAAATAAAAGTAAAAAGTATCTACTGTAAGATGTACAGTACTTAAAGTAAAAGTAAAAAGTATCCACTGTAGAATCTACTTACAGTACAGATACTTAAAAATTCTACTTAAGTACAGCACTTTACTCCATTTACTTTGTTACCTCCCACCACTGCTGTAAACACAACTAGATCTTGACTAGCATCTCACCGGTCTCCCCCTTCAACCTCAAATACGCACAGTAGTCCAATCCTTAACTGCTCTCAGGTGGCCTAGCGTCACCGAGAAATGGGTCAAATGCAGCGGATTCTTTACCCAACTATAACAATAAAATCTACTCTGGACTTTTGGAGCACTCTGGCTCATCTGCCTTAGTCAATTTACCCGTCCACATATAACTGCTATTATAATTACTCTTATTTCATTAAGTCTCGATCTTTGTCTTTGTCCCATCTGTCACTGCTCGCACCTAAAGTTTAAGGTCTTTAATTTCACTGCTAAATTTGATTAATTACTTCAATCTCCATCATTGAGCTCTGGCAGGTCATAACGCTTCCCTTTTTTGTTTTCTTTTAGTGTCATATTTTAATACCGTCTCATGCTCTCCAAATGAATCCTCTTATCTCCTCTCGTAATAAACCCGCGGGCCGCATATATATATTCTACGGGCTCCGTTGACCGCCGGCCCCTGTGTTAATCTGAAATTGATATTTTCGCACACAAAAGATTGATGTTCATTTGACACGGGCCTATTCAGTATTCCAGACGTATTGAGAGGCGCCAACCAGCAATGGGTGATTTCATTTGCATTGGGGAATTACAGCGAGCTTTCAAAAGAGATTTATTTATTTCTATATATTCTATTTTGGGCCTTAATAGTACACATCATTGTCAGATACTGGTGTTCGTCTATAGGCCTCGGGGGCTTTCTCTCTCCCCCGTTCATTTCATTATCCCTCGTCCCGCGGCTCGGGTCCAAGCGCACCTGTCAGTCATGCGCGTCGTCACGGTGATGCGGAGGGAGAGGGAGAAATGGGGTGATGAATGGAAAAAGAGAGAGAGAGAGAGAGAGAGAGAGAGGCAAGGGAGAGGTGGAGGGAGAGATGGAGGTAAAGAAACTGAAAGAAATTAGTAGAGAGAATGAATGCGGGAAAGGTAAAGAGAGGGTGATAGAGATAAAAAGGGGGAGGGGGGGTGGAGAGAGAGAAGGGAAGAAGAAGGTAAGTCATTATTTAGAGAGAGAGCGAGAGAAATAGGGAGAGATACGGGGGAGAAAAAGAGGAGGGGTAAAAAGAGAGGGAGAGAAAGGGGGGGAGAGAGGGGGCAGAGGTGGAGAGAGATTATTAAAAGAGGGATTATTAAAAGAGAGAGAAAGTAAATGGGGAGCAGGGGGTGAAGGGAGAGATGGGGTAGCAAAAAAGGGGTAAAAGGAGAGGGGGAGAAAGGGGTGGATAGTAAAAGCAGGAAAAATAAAAAGTGACAGAGATAGAAAGGGGGAGAGAGGGGAGAGAGAAGGGGAGAGAGAAGGGGAGAGAAGAAGGTCATTATTAAGAGAGAGAGCGAGAGAGAAATATGGAGAGGGGGGGTGAAGGGAGAGATGGGGAAGAGGAGGGGTAATAAAAGAGGGAGAGAAAGGGGTAGAGAGAGAGGGGGCAGAGGTGGAGAGGTAGAGGGGAGAGAAGAAGTCAAATCATTATTAAGAGAGAGAGGGAGAGAGCAAAAGAGAGAGAGAAATGGGGAGGGGGGTGAAGGGAGAGATAGGGAGAGGAAGAGAGAATGAAAGCGGGAAAGATAAAGAGAGGTGATCGAGATAGAAAGGGAACGAAAGGTTGAGGGGGGGGTGGAGAGAGAGAAGGGGACAGAAGTCAAGTCATTATTGGGAGAGAGAAATGGGGAGGGGGGGTGAAGGCAGAGATGGGGGTAGAAAAACAGGAGAGGGAAAAAGAGAGGGAGAGAAAGGGGTCGAGAGAATGAAAGTGGCAGAGAGAAAAAGAGAGTGAGGGCGACAGAGAGGTAGACACAGACAGAAGGAGAGGGGAGGGGCAGAGAGAAAGAGGGGAAGAGCGACAGAAGGAGCGAGGGAGAGAAAGAGAGGTGGAGAGAGAGGAGGGAAAGAAAGAGAGAGAGAGAGAGGAGGAGGCTAGTCGTTCTTAATTTTCTCATCCAAGTGAAAAAGTGATTAGCCGAGCCCGAGCTTGTAAACAGCCCAGTGCCAAACATCTGTGCGGCTGTATTAAACTCTGTGTATGAGACATAATTGTAGTTTCACATTTGCTGGTTGTGGTGAAGTATGTAATTATGAAGCGTTTTATACACACTGATTTTAAATGGAGAGAAAATGTAATATACAGCACAGTCCCAAGGCCCAAAAAACGCCTTTATACTGAACACCGTGAATTTGCCTCGTAGCTGCTTTCTTACCTTTGACGGGGCCCGTACAATATGGCAAAATGGCTTACATCCTCATCAAAAACAAGTCTCCCTTCTGTCGCTCCCCTTGTACCCTCCTCCTCTCTCTCCCTTCACCAACCCTCTTCCGTCTTCCCCTTCTCCTCTCTGTCCCCTTCTCTTGTTCCTCCCCCCTTGTCTCCCCTCTTTCCTCTCTCTCTCCCTTCCT